>VCRD01002362.1:27541-60012 GCA_006783055.1 Trinorchestia longiramus | reverse complement strand
GCTGACTTACTGAACCGAACTGCTGACTTACTGAACTGAACTGCTGACTTACTGAACTGAACTGCTGACTTACTGAACTGAACTGCTGACTTACTGAACTGAACTGCTGTGTGCGAGAACCTGGAAGCATTAAAACGCGCGACTCTACTCCTGAATGTCTTAGGTTCCTATAGATGGGTGCAGAACTTGATGAAATTTTAAATGAATAATGCTGGGTACAAGGAACACATCTATGGTCCGTTTTTCATACTTCAGATCATTAGCAAATTGCAGAAAAAATACGTCTGTCTTAGAGGGTAAAAATCATATTGGAACAAATCATAGTGAAAGAAATCATAGTAAAAATCTTAGTAGAATTCACGATGGGTTTATTTGTTACGGAAGGTTACTTACTGCTTCTTGGGCCACAGTGAGATTATCAACGCTATCGTCGGATTCCATTGCTGGGCAGGACCAGAAGAAAGCTTGTACTGACGGTGCCAGCAGCAACGGCAGCAACGCCAACAATGCCATGGAAATGACGCTCATATTCGCTAGCTGAACAGCCGAAAGAAACACAGCTATTTAAACAGAGATGCAGAGGGGACAGCCAAATAACTTGTGCTGTACGAGGGTAATTAAAAAAATACGCGGAATGCTCCCATGATCCGAGTGCTAACAAGATAAAACATATTCGAACATGTCGGACAGAAAGAGCATGATCTTGGCTATCCAACGGTTGCTAGGAATCAGTACTCGCCTAACAACGAAGCTGTAAGGTGATAGTTGATAAACGTAGTTTTTTGCCCCATGAAACGTGAAGATTTTGAGATAAGAAGCAACATAAAATTTTTAGTAAAGCTTGGTTGGAAAGAAACGGATATCATTCAAGCTTTGCAAAACGTTTATGGGGATCATGCACCGAAGAAAACTCGCGTTTATAAATGGATTGAAAGATTTCCAAATGGTAGAGGAGTTGTTGAAGATGATAAAGATCGTGGAAGACCAACAATCTCGAAAACTTTTAGTTGATGCTGTTAGGAGCCTAGTCAAAGAAGATGAGATTGACAGTTAGTCAGATAGCTCAGACTATGGGCATATCAGTTGGTTGTGCTCATTCGAATCTGCATGACGATTTAGGTTTCAGCAAGCTTTCTCCTCGATGGGTCCCAAAAGCGTTGCACCCAGATCGGCTAAATCTTAGAAGTGAATTGTCAATGGCAATTTTGACCAAAATTGAAGCGAATGAAGACAAATTTTTCAGTCGAATCATCAGTGGGAATGAAACATGGGTTTACCAGAACGATCCTGGAACAAAACAGCAGTCAAAACAATGGCTTACACGCGGATTATCTGACCAAATCAAATTCAAATCTGAGAGGTCCGTCAATAAAGTAATGGCAATCGTTTTCTGGGCCTATGAAGGAGTTGCACTTGTAGACTTTTTAGAAGGTCGAGAAACTATCACGAGCTTATTATGTGGAAGTTTTGAGGTAATTGAGAGCAGAATTAGCTAAAAAGCGTCCATGAAAGCTCCATCGTGGAATCCTCTTCCATTACGACAACGCCCCAGCACATTCTTCACGCGTTACAAAAGAAGTTTTGAGAAAATTTTGATGGGAATTGCTACCACATCCCCCTTATAGCCCAGACCTAACTCCATCTAACTTTTTTATTCCAAAAACTCAAAGAACAGTTGAAAGGCGTTCATTTTGATAGCAATGATGAAGCAAAACACGCTACAAAAACGTGGCTCATAAAGGGGTTAACAGATTTTTTCAAAAATGGTCTAAAAAAATGGAAGCCCACCTGAAGAAGAGCATCGACCTTGACGGAAATTATGTTGGAAAATAGATCCAGTGTATCGAAAAATTAATAAAGAATTACAAATTTCTGCGTATTTTTTGGTCATGAGGGTAAGTTTTGAGCAGATTCAAAGGGAGACATTTTTACATTCCTAAGCAATTTTCGTGCCGTAAAATAATTTCTTGAAACGATGCTGAATTTGTATGTATGGCTCTTACTGATTTCAAAACCACAAATTCATGCAGACTAATAGAGCTACCAAGTGCATTCCATTTATTGGTTGAAAAGGTATCTGTTTTAGCTTTTATTTTAACTTTGGAAACAGGTAAAGTCAGAAGGTAAATAACTGTAAAAATGAGGAAGCCTTAAAGCTTCTCAATTCATTGGCAGTAAAAAGTAACGTAGTTTTCAAGGAGCTATTAACAAAACCGTTTGAAAGATTATTTTGCACTTCGTTCACTAGCACTACCAAAAACATTCCAAACTTGCTCTTAAGCATGCCTCAACGCTTGTAAATTAGTGCTCTCCAGCCAAAGTCGCTAAATATTTCTAACCTTAATTATAATTTATAACGTTTTTATTTGTGGCTTAGGTGCATTTGCTTTCAATAGTCACAGACTATTTTCTGAAATGTGCTTGTCGCTTAGAACATACATGTGTCCTCACAGAATCTACTCAAAAAACATGACAGAATATTTCGAAAATATTGCATGTTTTGTTTCTGGGCCTTCACAATGGCGTGGGACAGAACAGTATTACACACTGATAAAAATTGCGTTGAACAACATAGGCGTTTTTTTGTAACTTAATTATAGACTGTTTTTAGGAACTTGATGTAGGCAAACATTGTCAGCTTCTCGCCTTCCTGTCTTCTAGAATTCCTTACAAGTTCAGTATTAACTATTCCCGTCTATAACATGATATTTACACGTTTCTTGTTTACGCATCATCCTGTCACGGCATTTCACTACAAAACTTTTGTTCCCATCTTCCTGTAGTTTATATGCTGTTCGCCATTTCTTGGTGAGATGTAAAAGCTAATTTTAGATTTTCCAGTGTCCATTCAAGCTTTTTTATCTAGTGGATATTTTGCAACGGAGGAAGTGTTAAATTCTGGAAGACTCTACACCTTGACCACTCCACTCCAACACTGGCGTGAACACGCTCAAAAACATGCTTGGTCTTAGAATTTGAATTAAGTTTCATTGAATAACAATAAATTGCCATTTTCTATTCTCTTTTATCTTTTCCACAGAACTTCATCAGATCCTACGTATAGCAACCATTTTCACGGCACTTCGGTCAGTGTCCTATAATCTGAATATTTTTAACAAGAATTTACACTGTTTTGAACTCTTGACAATCAAAAGTTTCTCTGCATCAATTAAACTGCACTTGCACATCGTATTGAAAGTTTATTAAGGGTTTTTTACATCCTAGATGACAAGTTATTTACAAAAAACTGTCAAATATGCGCATGTGCATTGAAACTTTTCGCATTCGTTATTACGCACGTTAGAGTAATCAAGAACCATGTAAAATTGGTATTATATCAAGGCAGGAAACGATGTAAGAAAATATCCTCAATAATTAAGCTGTAAAACAATCTGCTTATCTCTTTGAATGGGTAGAATGCTTGAAAATTCTTACTGAACTGGGGAGTATATTGATTGTTAAATCTAGAAGACTACAGAAGACTACATGGTACATCAGTATATAGTAGACAACATGGTACATCGGTATATAGTAGACTACATGGTACATCGGTATATAGTAGACTACATGGTACATCGGTTTAAATGAGCGAGAAATATCTTGAACTGTCTATGTCTGCCTACAGAGAAATGATGATAGATCAAAAGAGTAGCATGAGCAGTTAAGTTCATCATCTGAACTCGGAGAAATTAGCAGCCCACACTTTTAAAATTTGCCAAATTCAATAGAGTTGAAGCTTATCGAAGATCAAATATTCAATTCTCGTGCTTCGGTCGCTGCAACTCTTCATCTCGGTATGCTAGAGCATGAACTTTATTGTTCAGTTAAACATTTTAATAAAATAAAACAAGAAACTGTCACTTCAATCTTACTCCAAATTTCAAATATTGCTTTCATATTCTCGTATATTCTCACGGTAAATAAATAAAATAATAAAATGAAGCAAAAAATGAAATAAAATAAAATTTAAATGGCAGGCATTGACAGAACTACATTGCTAGCATTGATGTCACAAAGCAGTACAGAAAAATAGTGATATATTATTGTATAAGTTGTATGTATAGGAGTCGTGTATTCATATATAGTGATATTCTATGAGCGTATAAATGTTCTCTAGAAGATCAATCAGAAACGGCGTTTCTAGTGAACCTTGGTATATTGTTAACTCTAGCACTAGTGGATATTTGAACAAAATTGTTACAGGAAAAAAAGTTCTGTTATAGAAACTCTGAAGCAGCAGCACTCTTTTTCTAATTTTTTTACACTAAAGGTCATATAAATTGAAGATTCTTGACTCATGCGAGATGAAGGCACTTCATTTTTCCGATCTCAAACATCAAGAAGATCAATGCACCACTTCACGACCTTTGTGAGTTTTCAAAGTTTTGTTTTTCTTAACGATGTTATTTTTAGTTTGTGGAGTGAATTTTCATGTTATGGTAGGAGTTATAAGCTCGTGGAATAGGTTTGCCGTACTGAAAAAGCTAAAGAATTTTAAAATGAATGTGAATTTCATGCAAATGTATAAATTTATTAAATAAATCTTTTATCATAACAAAATACTATGTAGATACACGGCTTTACAAAATTCATGTAACCTGTTGTGTGGTAAATTTATTTTGGTTGCTTCTTTGCGTCATTCATATATTTCCAGGGAACTAAAACAAATTTGAAGTAATATTTTCAGAATTTATAGGAACACAACTGTTGAATAAAAGGAAATTTATGCGATAATAAACAACAGATACATTGTATTTACGGAGTAAACTTTCACCCACATTGCAACACGAGAAAATAGGTAGAAAATGTCACACAAAATCAGACGGTGGAAAGGTTTGCATATCATCGACGTCAAAAGCAATGAGAGACGAGGGTTCTTACTTCACAATTATGACCATCTAGTCTTCAGGCAAGAAAATTTAATAGAAGATTGCAGAAAGATTTTGAAAGATGATTTTGTCTCGACGCAGTCGTGTATTTTTGAGTTTCAAATATCCCAAGTCGCTATAAATATTAACTAGAGTAAGCAAAAACCTTTGTAATAAAAACAATGTTTAATATTAAAAGAGTATGAAGTTCGCACGACTTCGTTTACTCTCACACGATAAGACTTGAAGCTTACTCACCATGTTTTATACCAACTAGAACACCAACACACAAGTTAAAAGTTCGCTCAATGGACAAAATGCGCTCAGGTTTCAAAGTGAGATGCTTTACTCGTCACTGCTACTCAATATATGGAAGAACTGAGTATTTACCTCTGCACCATGACTTTTGGTACACCGCCATTTTCAAGAACACACATGTTTCCAAACTGTGATCATACTGGACACCTGCTCATGTAATTACACTAACATCGAAGAGCTGACTTGTGTTCAGGCGTGTCACACCGCACAACTCTCTTTCACTCAAGTTTCTGCCGGACTGGTAAAGTCCGAAACTGCTGTAAGCTTTACAGAGCTCTATAATAGTACTATTATAAATTGAATGAATTTAGGCTCATTTCATTTACGAGTGTTAGCATATTGAGATCTTAACCAGGATTTCTCTTCGGTACAAACAACAGAAATTTGGCTGAGGAATCTTAATAAAATAACATCTTAACCTAGTTTTTAAGGCATAGATACCACCAAAAACTGATACTGATTCGTCGATAAAACTTCTGTTATGATTCTACAAACTTATTGAATGTAAAAGTGATATTTCCAGCAATAATACGTAATTTTTTTAAAAGAATATGATAAAAAGTGCGTTTATGATGTTTCTCAAAATGTTATTCAAAGAAGATTACACAAGTGTGGAAATTTTTCTTTCGTTGAATCGCAAATAAATTTACCCTTCAAAGCTTGACCATACTTTTACAGAATTTTTTTCTTAATTTCTTTGGTATAACTGGAAACGCGTTCTGTCTTTATGCTTTTTCTTGTGTACAATACAGAACTTTCTGCGTTCATAGTTTTATTGTATACGATTTAAAACTTTATTTGTTCACAATTTGCATGTGTGCGGAACTAGATGTTATCTTCTCGATGCCTTCAATTTATTTATACTCATCAAATCTCTTTTGAAATTTACGCAGCAACCTCGTAGCCAACAGTGATTGTGTGCTGACACTACAAGACTGGTACAGGGGCTCGAAGCTTGCAAGCTGCACAGTATTTTGTCCAGAAAAATACAACGAAGGTCTTACGAGTCATTCAAATTTAACGCTTCAATAAGAGTCAGCTGATAGAGGTCAGAAGCAAGAGAAATGAGAAACTTCATTTTTTGATATACCCCTCTCGCATACAAAGGTTGGTATCCTGATATAGAGAGAAATAGCAAGGGATTTTTTTTTAGTTTATTAGAGAATTAAACCTCGCATTCTTGGTAACTGGTGTCAACCTTTTCTTCGTTGAATTTTTTCAGATTTCAATTTACCTCCTACATTTACAATAAAGCCAACGTATAAATCAACGTAAACATTTTGAGATTGTAAAAATTTTTGCGGTTATGGACGCAAGATTTTTTAGCTCCCAATTATAGAGTAAAACTTAGAATCAGGGTTTCTGCTTGAACAGGAATCTATAATATTTTATGTTCATTGACAAGCATGAGAAGTCGATGTTTGCTGGCTCAGAAACCTTGAATTAAAGAGAGGAAGTTTTTTTTATTTGGGAATCCTCTAAATTGGAGAAAACATTCCATATGAGTGCGGATTAAGAACACGTTATCAATATATAGATGTATAGGAGTGCGATGGTAACTTCAGAGTTGTAGGACAACGAGATACTGAGTACACGTAAACATTTAATTTCGTCTTATAAAAATAATAAAAACACTCTGAGAGAAGAATTAAATGTCAAAGCATATATTCTCATTGTTCTTTGGAAGTGATTGATATTAACTTGGGACGATTATACAAAGCTGCAATCACTTTTATAAGGGCGTATTGAAGACTACAAACCTCTTTTTACCAGTAATAACTCTTTTCGTAACAAAAAATTATTGACTGATGAAAAATTTCAACGAGGATATTAAAGTTTGATGTTACTTTTACACAGTATCACACAACATAACTTTCAATTCTTCTTCTCAGATTGAAGATGTTGGTCTCGTAGCAGCATCAGAAGGTACAACGTCAATGTTAACGTCTGCAGCGTTCCCTACGAACGGCTGCGTTGCCAACGTCTTGACGAGGTTAGCGACGTATCCAGTGGTTGCTGTGACGTTGTAGGTCGTGGTGTAGATGTACCCGTCAGGCATCAGCACAGAGTAAGATCCATACACGTCACCGTTTGGAGCTTTCATTTCAGCCTTGTTCTGGTAGTTGCCTGTGACTGCATCCTGAACTTCGTACTGGTAACTGTACGGTATGATGGGGTACGTCTTCAAGAGCGGCTGCGCAAATTCAGGCACGAGTTCAGATTAGCATTCACTTAATGTGTTGACAAGAGCTATGTTTCCAAGTTCTAAAGAGCTTTGGAGAAAAAGTAATACTTCTGTTGTGCTCATAAAGGTAAGGGAATTTACAGAAAAGTATTCTGAGCCTATCACTTTTTAATTTTCCTTAATTTGCTATATAAAGGGAATAATTTACTCTCATTTTACAGTTTAGAAGGAATTGTTAGCTATGAAACAGAGTTCACTCGACTCATTTAAAAATTTGAGCATTTTTTTAGTTTCTGGTGGCTTTAATATGATAAAATGAAGATTTCGAAGCGAAACTCGAAGTATTTCAAATAATATTTTTACTCTAAACTAGAATTTTTTACCATGAGCAAAAAAGACAACTCGACCAATTTTTTTGTATTTCAGACGACAACGGTACAAAAAATAAAAATTTTTCCTTACAAACTTAGATCATTTTTTACATGTTGATGCATGTGCTGTTCCTTACTTGCAGCTGGCAGACAATAGGCATTAAATGCTACCAAATCTCCTATCAGAATGAAAATAATTATAAGTAATAATTTAAATCCATGCATTGCTTAGGTAAACCCAAATATTATTCGTTTACAGTGATAAGCAATAGCGTCAAAAGGATGAAGAAAAATACAGTCTGTAGCATTTTTTTCTTGTACGAGGCTACTGTAAGAAACAGAAAGTTCATCATAGGTTTACTTTACTTATTGTACAGAGGAGAAGGACGTCAACTCCACTCTACATTTTTTGGTAACGGGGCTTTACAAATTCATTACTGATCACGAATTACTTTTAATAAATTCGTCACGAGATGTTACACAGTGTAACATAACGAATTTTTGCGTCACAAATTCGTCTGGTGACGTTATCAACGCACATTACCTTGCACACACATTGTACACTAATTTGTACCACCATTGCACACTATTTTGCACCCACACTGTATACTCATATACACCCACATTGTACACTAATATGTACCTACATTCTACACTGATTTGCACCCACATTGCACGCTAATTCTCACCCACATTGCACACTAATTTGCACCCACATTGCACGCTAACTTGCATCGCAATTCACCTGAGAAGAGGTCGGTGTCACGATGGCTTGAGGTGCTGCAATTGCGGTGGCCACAACACAGCAACAAGCGACCTGTGCAGGAAAACAAGGGTTCCCCTTACTCGGCGGGCATGCATACATGTTTGTATTTAATGTACCTTTCCTGATGCACACACTCATACACGTCTCCGTTCAAAAAGGTATTCTCATAATATATGTATTTCCAACCATAAACAACAAAAAACAAATGCAGGTTTTATATGAAATCAGTACATAGAGTACTAGAATAACAGCAAGTAAAACATTGCTTGAAAATAAAGCGTTTTTTAAAAAATGATCGATGATGGAGTTGAGTAAAATGTTTTTGTGTACCTAACAATTCAGAGATGTGAATGAAAGGAGTATTTGAAAATCATGAATTCAGATGCGTCAAGCATAGCCACATTACACACAACCTGTACGAGTTAACGTTTAATAAATTTTTATTAAATCTGAGAGATCAAATCTGCAAATGGTGTTCCTGTTTCTAAATTTTATTTGCTTATTTCTCCTTGTCGAACACTTTTTACCTTTTTTTTGATCACAGTGTTCTTTTTCTGATTATTTTTCATGTAGACTGCTCTGCTAAAATCTAACACCAGTTCTGAAGTCACGATTTATGTACATGTACCGTATTCTTTGTTCTAATTTCCTTCGTTAGCATTGATTTTTCGGAACCCAATGCCGGTCCGTGCAGCAACTTGTGCTCTGTTTCCCGGAACGTTTTTTGACCGGAGTACTCCGTTTCCATACGAACATTCACTTGTACTTGACGACCACACAGGAATGTTTGAATTAACCAAGCGGAAAAGCTTAAGTGTCGTGACAAAAGAACGAAAGTGAAACAGAAAAACTGTATCTACTATGCATAGAAATATCATACTGTGTCGAAGAAACTAAATACTACAGGAGGGAAAGGGGAAATTATTACATCAGATGATTTTAGTCGTAATTCAAATGATAGAAGTGATTTGCAAGAAAAGAAAGAGAAAAACCATTCTCTGGAATTGTTTCTACTTTTATTGGACTACTTTACTATGAACGAGCGCCAATAACTAGTTCAAATCTGATTTCAAATTTTTGATTATAAATAATGTCTACATGGTTTCGATTTTCTTACTCTTTGTCTATTTTTCATACTGTTTGTCTACTTGAAATGCTGATACTCGTCAGACTCTTACCTAAAATACAAATGTCTTGCTGCTTGAGGAAAGGGTTATTAGAGTAACATCTAATTTTGACTGAAAAACCTACCTTATAAAGCTATAGGGTTTGTTGTCACAAAGCTCACTAAGTGACCAGCATTTTTGAATACTTGCTCCCACTTTAAACGCCAAAATAAGCTTTTGGTGCAAAACTTTGCAAATGATATCTTGGTTTGGAACTTTGTTCTGGTCTGATGAGAACGGACCTACAGAGTGCAGCAACATAATTTTATTTTTTTGAAAAGATCTTCCTTTAAAAAGAAAGTTATGTTGCATACAAGGCATGTTTGAGGGATGATAAGGAACTTTACTCTGGCTAGTAAAAAAAGCAAAAATAGGACCAAAGTAAGCCGTCGCACTTGAGACGAAGCATTAATTTGACGTGTAAATATGAATAAAATTTTGAATCTGAATTACTGTATCTGATACACAGTATATTTAGGGTTATTGGAACGCTAATTCGATACACCGCCACTCGAGTTCCAAGATCCCGTTAGGTCGAAATTTTTTTGCCTAATATGGCATGAATGTTTCGATAGATAAATAAACAGTAGAGTTTTAAATTTAAAAGTGAATGCTAAAACAGGACATAAATATATTTTGATACGTATAGCAAATGGTTTGTCAGGAGTCGTTAATGTTAGTTATAAATTTAATATTTAAAAACACACCAACTTTATTTTTTATGCAATGACTATTACTGCTTTCAATGTACGAAAGTACAACGCTGTATTAAAAAAATTATGATTTGAGCGCATCCTGTTTACGAGTGGAAAAAGAAATACGGTTCTTATTTTATTTACATATTTATTATTTGCTGAATTTTCCTTTCAAACTGAACCACCACAAAACGAGTATGTTCAAACTTGTGGATAGACATCGCGGAACGACTTGTTTTTTCTACTTATATTATTGACAACGTTCCTTAAAGTAAGTTGTACTTAGGTAGTTTTCCTATTTTATTGTACATTGATTTGTAAGCTTAATATCTGTGATCATGGCATAGTTCATGAAAAAATGTAAAAATTCTGGAGAAATTCAACTCTACGCCTCATAATTCTGTTGGTAAGGTGTTTGGCCGCTGTGTCCTAGCGCACATTTAAAGAAGCTTCGCTGTATAGGTAGCGGGCACTGTCGTGCTCACAGTGCCAACCTAATTGTGCAAGTTAAAGCATCTGTTTCTTTTTTACTTGGCATGTGTCGTACTTAAATTCTACGAACTATCTTTTTGCAGTGTTTAAAGTGTAGAATCAGAAGAATGTGGCTTCCAGCAGTTTTATTTTATTCATAGTTCTTTCATTTGGCTAACTTCAAGAAAAATCAAGAAAGATATTCAAGTATCTCAGCCAGGGACGTGTGAGTAGTAAATATTTTTGTTCAACACTTTATGAAGATGATGCATGAATTTATTTTTCATATGTTTTGTTTGTTTTTCATAATGCTACATTAATTTCAACAAAGGTACTGTCGGGAACATCGTTTATTTTTCACTGACAATTTGTAAAAATTGAAATGATCTTTTTTAGTAAGCTGATTATTTATTCTACTATCTTTCTCCTTTAAATGACGATACAATTACATGAAATAGAGCAAAGTAAACTAAAAAGTGTTGTTATTTATGGAAGCTATTGATAATTTTTTCCAGCAGTATCGTCGCTAAACTGAGCTGCTAGTTATTAACTGAATTTCTGACACGAACACTGAACTCAAAATCATGACAAACGAAAGCGTTAGCACAGCTTCAAAGTTGTCAGTGTCTTCTCCAATGATTATAGTATTTCTACCAAAATTTATAAGATTAAGCTGAAGAATTAAGTTTGAAGTATTGAAATTAGTTCATGTATTACTTTTGAATAAGAAACCTGTAACCTGAGTTAAATAATTAACTGCGATCGACCATAATCCTAATCCAACTATGTTACCCACCTTTTGTTCTACTACAAATAGAAGGCAATATTAGTGTAGAGTGTAACCTAAAACTAGTCAGACTACCAATATTAATTTAAAGTGTAGCCTCAATTTAAAACTAGTCAGACTACCAATATTAATTTAAAGTGTAGCCTCAATTTAAAACTAGTCAGACTACCAATATTGATTTAAAGTGTAACCTCGACTGGAACTAGTCAGATTACCAATATTAATATTAACGTACAGTGTATTTTCAACATAAAACTAGCCAGTCTACGAATAAAACAATCAAAAGCTCAAGCCAAATATTAACAAGCACCTTAACCCATTGGGAACTAAATTACGATATATTTCACCTGGATGAAATATTTTGTGAATTATCACTCACATTCACTCGTGTTGTATGGAATTCCATTCAAAAATCTAGGACTAAACGGAATTATTATTTCTAATGTACTTCTTGAACTCCAGTGTCATAATAATATTGTGATTCTCAGCCCCAAAATCATTGCGATTTACCGAAATTTTGAGTTCGAGCGCAACACACAGGTTTGATGCAAAAAATTATGAGTCTAAAATTCTAGGCTGGTATATTACAGTATACCTCATGTTTGAAACCTTTTTAGCTGTGACCCTGACTAATGCAATTCATCAAGTATATCCCTGACTAACGCAGTTCATCAAGCGTAACTCCGACTAACGCAGTTCATCAAGTGTAACCCTGACTAATGCAATTCATCAAGTGTATCCCTGACTAACGCAGTTCATCAAGTGTATCCCTGACTAACGCAGTTCATCAAGTGTAACTCCGACTAACGCAATTCATCAAGTGTATCCCTGACTAACGCAGTTCATCAAGTGTAACTCCGACTAACGCAATTCATCAAGTGTAACCCTGACTAGCGCAATTCATCAAGTGTAACTCCGACTAACGCAAGTGTGTAAGCCTTAACAAGACGACTCCAGGAGTGACTGAATAATGCTGCTCTCCACGTGTGACCTCGAACAACTTGACTCACCACAATTTTCACTCTGAAAAACACGGGACTCCCGGCATGACCCTCGAATAACGTGATTCACTACAACTCGGACCCCGAATGCCGCGACTCACCACAACTCCAACCCCGAATGACGCGACTCACCACAATTCTGACCCCACACAGCATGTCTGCTTGTAATACGAAGAAAGGCCGGCACAGTCACAGGGAAAGTCTCGAGTGAGAAGGAAAGCTTCGTCGTCGTTCGTAAGAGTCCCAAACTCAACTGATGCCCTCGAGCTCTTCCGATGCCCTTAAATACGCGCTCATTGTGCCTTAACTGTTTCATCTGACCACCGTCATGCTCTCATTTATAGCCCTAACTATCATTTGAGTTGTGTGTCTTTAAATTTATAACTATCATTTATGCCGTAGAACCTTAAATTCCCAGTCATTTGTGATGTGGACCCTTAAATTCCTGGCCACCATTTGTGCCGTGCCCTAGTCCTGTAAAATCAACTCATTCAAGCAATATTTCAAATGCGATTGATTCCTAACCATCATTTGTGCAATATCATAGGTTATTAAAAAAATATATGTTGAGTTCTGATTTTTTTGTTCTTATTCTTCAATTTTTTTCATCGAATCGCTACATTTCTTAATGTACAGAGAATGTTCCCAGTTCACATGCATGGCTTCTCAGAGCTCGTTAATTGAGCTTTAATTTCTTTTCCTCCAATATTTTTTGACCATTTAAATTGTTCAATACTGATGTTAGCATGTTTAACCATTATTATGAAGTGTGGATGTCTAGTTGAATTTTATAACACATAATTTAGCACACGTTACAGTGAAATATTTGCATTTTATGTTTCAATGGTATATACCAAATCTTACAGAATCTAATGCACAGTGTGCTAATGCTTTTCATTTCTAAACAATTAATGAAGTTTTAAATTGAAAGTGTATGGAATGTACATCAACATCTCAAATAAATTATTAAACAAGTGTTCTTTTTTGTTTCTAGTACATAAATTCACTATTTTTATTCACATAAGAGTAACTATGCACTGACTGAATGCGATTAAAACATTTACGTCACTGCTTAAATCTGAAGGAATCTACATGACTTAATTCAGAAACCTAATCCTAAATAGACTCTCAGAGATAGGCATAGGCTTATTTTAGTTTCCTTGTTCTCTATAAACATCTCTTTCCTCATATTCCTTCGTTGCAAGTCTGCACCATTGTCCTCGCATACACACACCATCGTCGTACTAAACGTGCGCCATTTTCTTAACAAACACGCACAATTGTCGTATCAAATAAGCACCACTGTCTTAATAAACGCGCGCCATTTTCTCAACAAACACGCACCATTGTCTTGACAAACGCGTACCATTGTCCTCACAAACAAGCACCATTGTCACCATTTCATGTATTTCCAAGTTTGAAACCACATTTTAACAAACTTTGTACTTAATGAACAAGAAACCTTAGAAAGACATCTTATGAAGTTTACAGAGACTGTTTTAAAGATAACAGATGACGAGGATTTCTACAATAAAGATACGGGAACCGTAGTAGAGTACAAATTAAAATCGGAAAGCTTAAAATTGCACTAAGAAAATGTGTCAATAGTTCAGACATTTTCAGTCAATATGCATCCTGCATGTCATTTAATGAAAGTTTGAATTTATGACCGTACAAAGACTCAAATCTAGAGATCAAATTTCAAAATCGAGAATATAGTATTTTCAATTTACAATTTTTAATATTTTGATGACAAAATGTATAGCAGTGCTGTCATACGAAAATGGGGAGGATAACCTGAAAATAAATCTATTCGATGACTTCCTCCAACATACATGTATGTACTCGTATTTCCCACTCCAAATGAATACGCTCGAGGTGTAGACTCAACGCACCTTGATGCAGTGAGCACAACTGATATTCTAGATAATGGAAGATCGCTTGTTTTAGGATGTACATCTTTAAAGGGTAAATAGGAATATTATGTGCATAGTAAACAAAATAATGCAGAGGAACATATCAGGAAAGAATTTGAAATGAGACTAAGAAAAAGAAAAGAAAGAAAATTTTTTATTTTATTTAGGGGTGCAAGAGCTCATGGTTCAATTTTCTGAAAGATAATCAAAATAATAGAAAACACAGAAGTTATGTAACCTACTTTGATTCTATGAGACATAGAATCACGATCGTAAATATTTTATAGAATCAATTGATTATTAAATAACAAATGAAGATAAATAATTTTTAAAGGAAATCGCTCCGAGGAAAATGAATTCAACCTGAAGATTGATCTAGCGAGAACAACAGCTTTTTAATATGAAATATTTGGAAAGAAATTAAAGAAACTGAAGACAAGAAAAGGGAAGTTTCCCGTGAGCAGAAACAGGGGATTTATTGTTCACGCAACTTGCACAGGATTTTCTGTAATCAAAAAAATCCGACGACTATTTGATCAGACTCCGCCAATTTGGCATGAGGATATAAGGCTGGCACTGAAACTGTGGTGCTCAGCCATCCTGGGGCCATCATGGGGCCTCGGAGATGTGAAGATTTAAATGTGAACACTGTTTTTACGTAGCACTACTAGAATGAATGAAAAGCATTTTTGTTTTCATTACAAACTAGACCTCCCTTTCCACAATACAAAGAGGCCTACGAGAAAAAGGAAGCATAAAGAAGAATATTTAAAGCACGGATTCACAGGGATCACTGATAATGATGGTGAGAAACCAATACGTGACATCTGTGAGAAAGTGCTGTCAACGGAAAGTTTGAAGCCCAATAAATTATTGAAACACTTTAAAACATTTCATGTAAACTTTCACAATAAAACTATTTCCAATTTAGAAGACTAGCTGAAAATGTTAAAAATAAATGTTCAAAAATAAACGAAATTACCAAAAACAGAAAACCTCACAGTGTAAGGTTTTCTGTTTTTGGCAATTTTGTACGAAAGTTTGTCCATTAATTTTGTTGGAATTCTTAAATTTACTATCTTAAATGTTTTAAATCTTGTCTTGTATTCTTAAATTCACTAGTAGACCCACACGTAAAAATGTATATGTTTTTTACTGAATATTTCGTTTGATTTGCCAGTGGACGCGGGCTTTGCGATGGAGTTTCCACATTGAAGGATGTGCCTTTGGTATCCACAATACAATGCTTACAATACATGTATACCCTAATGAATTTCCTCCTATCTGAATCCTTGAGCAAGCAAGCAATAAACTGTGTATATTATATAGCAGAATTTTGAACTTTTTCAGCTAGTCTTCTAAGATTGGGAATAGTTTATTGTTTATTGCTTATTAATATTATTGTTCTCACAGATGACACGTATTGGTTTCTCAGCATCATTATCAGTAATCCCTGTGAATCTGTGCTATAAATATTCTTCTATGTTTCATTTTTCTAGTAGACCTCTTGTTTTGTGGGAAGGGAGGTTTAGTTTGAAAAGAAAACAAAAATGTTTTCTATAAGAGTAGTTTCAGTGCTACTCACGAACTGTGTTTATATTTAAATTTTCACATTTTCAAGGCCCAATGATGGCCCCAGTGGGATCGAGTACCACTGTTTCAGTGACTAGGACCTAGGGCTTAGCTTCTAAGCCATTTTAATGGTAGATAAGGTACAGAATGGAAGTTCTGTATACATTTATGAAAAATATTCATTTAAAACACATTTCTTCTTTTTAAATCTTTAATACATTCGTCTTTATAGTAATTTCAAATTAATCAAGTCTAAACCATGATATTTTCACGGGAACTATGTAGTGCCTATTGTTAATATATGGTATTATGGTAACTTTTTCTATTATAGTTACTATTATTCATACGGTTATTAGTAAGTACTCAGTTGTATAAATTGTTTTAACTAATAAACTCAGGGGAAAAAATTATGTAGGTATCCGTTGATCATCGTGGAAATTAATAAAAGGTTTCAGTAATAATAGCAATGAAAAATGATCTTCAAATAAATACTCTACCTAGTCAATTATTTGTTCAGTAGTTGGAAAAAATTTTAAACTTAAGCAGTTAAATAGAATTCAAGCTAAATTAGTAGGAATTACAATGTTTTCTCAGAATTGTGATAACAAATTCCCTCAAAATATAAGTCATGAATTATTTTTTGTAATTCAGTATAGATATTCATACACCTATTCATTAACTCATCGGAGCAATGTTTAGTAAATTCTATGATAACAAAGAACCTAGGCGTAGACACCTACATTTATTTTATTATGTATTGACAGGTTCATCAACGTCTTGAGCTTGAGCCCCACAGACCATCACGAAATTGCTTACAAGGAAATAAGCTCTTCAATTTTTTATTCGATTTTTATGTACCAGTAAATACCACAGTGTACTATGCACTGAATGTCTCAGTTCACAGTGCACTGAATGTCTCAGTTCACAGTGCACTGAATGTCTCAGTTCACAGTGCACTGAATGTCTCAGTTCACAGTGTACTGAATGTCTCAGTTCACAGTGCACTGAATGTCTCAGTTTACAGAGCACTGAATGTTTCAGTTCACAGTGTACTGAATGCCTCAGTTCACAGTGCACTACCTGTAGATACCTGAGTTCCTTCACCCGTTACGACTAGTGAATGCCTTAGCTACTTCGTCCTAAACAGAGCAGTATATGCCTCCCCTGGCTCGACTCTTAAGGAGCAGTAAATGTCTGAGTGCATTCATCCGTCACGAGCAGGGAATGGATTAGTTAATTCATGTGTTGCAGAATGACAAGTCCGTCAGCAAGACGCGCCCTTCGGGGGCCTCTAATGAATTCTGAAGTCAGCACTAACAGTCTCGGTTCGGAATCACCCTCATTTCTTCCCGACAATTTGTTAAGCAAGCGACTTTTTTCATATAGATTCCGTGAGCTCGGGAAGCTTCGTGCTGGATAAATCTCCCTGCATTTTACTCTAGTCGTGCGTAAAACCACAGTGACTTCACGCTCCGTGTAGTACGCAGAACTTGAGCAACTGAACCCCACTCCCTGGCTCACTTGGGGAGCAAAACAATCCTCACAAGGCACCTTTCCATTCATTTGCATGAAATTGCCCGCATTTCTTCTGTGTGTCTGCCTGCAGCAATGCCAAGAGTTGAGGAGCGAGAGGTTTTCTAAAGCAGGTTTTCATTCATGTAATGCCTAAGAGATTTTCTAAAGGATACAGGGCCTCATGCTATTAAAGTAATGCCCAAGAGGTTTTCTCAAGGATACAGGGCGTCATCTTCAGTACACCAGTAATGTGAAGGGCTGATACAGATAGGCTGTCACAGATAGTTGAGAATAACTCATATTGTGACGTCAAACAAAATCCAGGTAGAAGGGTATGATGAATTAAGTAAATCTAGATAAAAGAGTATGATGAATGAAGTAAATTCCGATAGAAGGGCTTGATTAATTAAGTAAATCCAGAATAAAGGAACCAATGGAGGAAATTAAGCCGTTGAATTCAACCGTAATCAGAGCTGAAAGAAATACAGAAACAGTTTTATTGGACAAACGAGGACAGAAGAGTAAAATTAATTACGATTGTATTAAAATAAAACTAACATAATTTGCATTTGAAGCACCGATGTAAACTAAGAATTACAGTTGCTTAATCATTCTTTCATGCACTGGTTGTTGAGAAAATGAAAAAGACTGAAGAATTAGGTGAGTAATATGTATGTGCCTGTGCGAGTAAAGAAGCAGTTCACTTGAGTTATGGATGAGTGTATGAGAGACTGTAGATGAAAGTGAGGTAGACTGGTATATGAAAGTGAGATAAACTGATAGATGACTAAGAAAGACTAATAGATGACTCTAAGAAAGCCTAGTCGATAATTGTGAGAGAGTTTGGTATATGACTGTACGAGAGATAAGTAGATGACTGTAAGAAAGATTAGTAGATGTGTGTAAGAAAAGCTAGTAGATGACTATAAAAAAGATGGATAGATAAAAGTAATAGAGACTGGTAGATGAATATCAGAGGAATTGGTAGATAAATGTAAGATAAACTTTAACCTCATTGGCATCCTGACAGCATAGGTTATTTGATAGCAGTGAAAAGTCATTATCCGCGTGTGGGTTGTAAGGTTTTTAAACATCAGGCTTTATATATGGTGGTACATGGTATATATCATCTAGCATGAAATAAAATTCACCTAATAAACTGCGCTTTGTAATTTGCACTTAGTAAAAATACTTAGTAAAATGTTCGCACTAAAATGCACATAGTTAAATGCGGTTAGTAAAATGCGCGTAATGTATCCCTATAGCACGTGGAGACTGTATGAAGTGGAACAAGGACCTAAAATAGGAATCTTGATAAGAATAAATCGTCCTAAATTGTTAATGCGTTTTACAAATTTCTGAACATCTTTGCCGCATGCTAGGAACATAAAGACAAAAAACGAACATCAAGGAAAAAGATTTGGAATTCAGAAATGTAAAGTTGTGTAACATAGTAAATCATTGTTTTCATAAATGCTCTGCTATATTAATGGATAACAAATAAGTTACATAACATTCCAGTTAACACTGACTTTTGTATGCAAATGGTATTGAAATGTCTTTTCATTTCATATGTATCTAAATTAGAATTTTTTGTACGGAATTATTCTAACGCATGCAGAATAGGTGGACAAATATGATTTAATCTATAACAAAAGGAACGAATCAAAGACTGAATCTAGCATGGAGTCGCTGGAGTTGGAGGCATGGATTGAGCAGACTGGCATCTGAGACATGGATTGAGCAGACTGGCATCTGAGACAAGGATTGAGCTGACTGGCATCTGAGACATGGATTGAGCAGACTGGCATCTGAGACATGGATTGAGCAGACTGGCATCTGAGACATGGATTGAGCAGACTGGCATCTGAGACATGGATTGAGCAGACTGGTATCTGAGACATGGATTGAGCAGACTGGAATCTGAGACATGGATTGAGCAGACTGGAATCTAAGACAGACTCTGAGACAGCGGTGTCTCAGGCCTCACGCCTGAGCGTCACGCAGAGGCTGACAATCTGAACTGGAATTTTTCAGTTAAATAGGTTACCCTCATCAGGGAAAGGGTAATAGAAACCTCAATGGAGAGCTAAAAATACATGGTAAAGGTTAAGGTCACACTGCTAACTTCGTGTGTAAATATTTTGATTTTAAAGAGACACCAAAGTGAAGTTTTAGGTTGAAATTTAAACGACACTTCAGTTTCTTTTCCATGTGTTCGATGTTCTATTTTGATTTTCTATTGCTGGCATTTCCACTACAATATTTTGCTTTTCCACTGAGATATTGTAGTCTGTTAAAGAATATAATAATCAAGAACATGCCATACTTGTTCATTTTATTATTGATTATTCCTTAGTAAACGTACTCTGTTTCGAGGGCAAAAACTTAGAAAATGAATTAAAAATACTCGTAAATGTGTAAACCTGTGAAGCAAATAACTCGTGAAGTGGATTTCAGCAAATGAAGTTACTTCGTTCCATGTTGTGCTTATCTTAAAATTCGTAAATTATTCTAAGATTTTCCGATACTTTCCGTGTTTTCAAAACTATATTCTGGTTTGCACTCCCCTAAAAAACATAAATCAGTCTTCTGGGCAGCCAAGTCTTCCCACCAAAACCAGTTTCCAATGTTTCTCAATAACATAACATCAGCAAGGCCACTAAGAGCGTCCACGGTAGTGATGTGACTTCCTAAAACGTATCCAATTTTAGTTTCTTTTCTAACACAGTACCGCGTGAAAAGCTGTTACTGCTTTCCTCTGCTGGTCTTCTGTACAAATTTTTCCCATCGATTCCTATCCGAAGTTTGTTTTCAAATTTAAAAGGATTTCATAACTTTATTGGTCTGTTATGAGTCATGACTATTTTTTCACGTTTATTGCGGAAGTTTTTACTACAGAAAATTTCAGCTTTAATCCAAATGAACTGGTGAAGAACTGTAGCTCATTCAAAAAGGGAAAATCAAAGCCTTACTTTTGTCTTGTGATGTCACTACATTAGTAAACGCTAGCTCTTGAAGCGACATCACGTATAATAAGAAAATTAAAAATATGTCAATTTCTTGCTTATGAAGAGCCCTTACTACAAAATGACGCGGGTCACAAAATTTATCATTTTTCTAATAGAAGTGAAATCTTGTCAATAACATACAGAAATTTCGGAAGCTAAATGGACAGTAATGAAGCAACTCTAAATACTTGTATTTAAATCAAGTGAACTAAGAAAGAACTGCATTGTATTTCCATCTAATTAACTAGCACAAAAGATTGTATGTATATAGTATTGAATATGTAAATGAAAATAATCACTAAATTAGTTTGAATTGGTGAACACTGATAATAACCATGGGTAAAGAATGTTATCCACCGCGATGCTCTTTATGTTATCACATTGCACATTTTAGTACTGGTGGAGTAAAACGCTGCAGTTCTCTCTTCCCAGTCACTGATGACATCCATGAAGCCCTGAGCGCTGGCGTAGCGAACAGGTGATGTTTCTGGCAAAGATGCAGAAGTTATGAAGAGCAGTCACAGCTCTGATGACAGCTGTGGCTGCCTGGGATGCAGGTGCTGCATGTGCCTGAGATGGTGATGTAGATGCTGCAGACGTAGGCATAGCACGTGCAACATGATGCAGGTGTTGACAACAATTTAGACTTTAAATTATTCTTATCATTTTAAATTGCGAGTAAACCAAGGACTCGCACGGTCGGTTAAGTTAACACGTACCTGATGGTTTAATAAAACTATGTCTAACGGGTGACCAAAACAGATACTTGGCAAGCAAACTAAACATTTAGGTAACACTTGATAGGTAAGCCCAACTGCCGCCTAACTGGTGAGAAACAAGCTATTATCTAGTAGGTAAATAAAACAAATGCATATCTAAAATGTAATATAAATTTTATATAGTCCCGAATTTCATACATACCGATCAATTGGAAGACAAAAGTAAACGAGTACTTTAACAATCAAACAAATGAGTATCTAAGAGGTAAGCCGAACGAGCATCTAAAAGGCTAAACGAACGAGGTGCTAAAATGTGAATCAAACAAATATCTAAATGTTATATCAAAGAAGTATTCAAAAGACAACCGAACGAATATCTAAGATTTAACTCAATTAGGTATGACAAGAGCTATGAAGACTACGAGTTAGAAGGTATATCAGTAAATTGCGCATTACAATACAGTTGCTATGTGCATCTGATTGCAGCCGCAATTGTTACACAACTCACCTTGAATTCGTAAATGTTACGCAGTTTTGAAGTTTTTCTGGGCTGGACTCAAGAGGTTTATTTTTGCTCCCTGTTTTATATTTTATGAATGCTAGAGTAGAATAAAACCTGTGGTCAGTTTCTTCGAAAAACATTTTGATGGTTATTTTATGAGCCAGGCAAGTTTTATTGGAATTGCTAATATTTTAGCCATTTTCCTGGCGAATACGATCCATTTAGGATTCGTTCAAGTTCATTTTGACTACTAAGGCTACAAAAATAGTCTGTTCATGACGTTTTGTTCTACATTTTGCGACGTAGAACAAAAAAATAAATGAAAACATAGTGCACATCAAAATTTGTATTTTTCTAAGCACCAGAATGGCTAAATACTGAATGTATTAATTAAGGAATTAACAAAGGGGTAAAGTAAAACTAACAGGTGCATGGTTAATAATTACCTAAACAGGATATACACAGAATAATGTAGAGCGTATATATAATAAGAATGTATGAAAATAGAGGGGACGAGAATTGCTAATCAAATTTCTAATGCACCTGACAAAATGAAAATTTAAATTACAAATAATTAACTTCAGACACTCATAGTGAATATTGAAATTCGAAAGTAGATCATGAAAAGTTGTTCACAGCCATATAAAATGTAAGAATTTTTATTTGTATTGAAACACAAATTTATGAACTTGTCAATTCACATGTACACCGAAGAAATCATGTGAGTTAAGGAAATAAATTACTTGGCTTCATACAAAGTAAGTGTTGAAGTTTACCAACGAAATATTGGCCAAGCAAGCAACAGAATTAGCATTTTTGAGGCAGCGAGTTCGTGAAGGCTTCTCCATCGAGTCTGAATGTCATGCCAAGAAAGAGACTAATCGAGCTCAAGCGTGTGTAATTTCCTCTTACGCCACTGTATTACCAAAGTTCAAAATTGAAGAAATCCAAGGTATAGAACGTCCTTAGACCCGATTTTTAGATCTTCGTAGACCTTTGGCGTTAGTTTACATCGTCTCCGTTACTTCAATATTTACATATATAATAGGCAGTGTATCTCCATCTCTCTCTGTATCTGTGTGTGTCCGTCCCATTACTTCTTATCTATTACTGAAGAAAATTTATTGAACTGAAATCAGAAGAGGGAATGCATCTAGAATAACCATTGTATTGTAGATACCAAAGGCGTCCGGTCACTATCAAATACTCAATTTTTTCCGTTATTAGTTTTCTTCTCTTGCACGGCCATGTTATCGGTAGATAAGATACAGAATAGAAGTTCTGTATATACTGATGGAAAATTTTTACGAGTAAAACTAAAAAGTGTATTTTATTTCATAGATCCTTAATTTTATTACTTTTAAACCAAGGAATTTTAACGAGTACTATCTGAGCCATGTTATCGGTAGATAAGATGCAGAAAGGAAGTTCTGAGTAAAATTAATTAAAATTATTCATTTAAACACAATAATTCGTCATAAATCTTTAATGCATTCGTCCTTTTAATAATTTCAATTTAGTCAAATCTAAATTATGGAATTTCCACGAGAACTTTCTAGTGTTATATAAGCCACCAGTATTATTTATTTGGCCCTGATCTATCATTGTGAAAGTTTGGGTTTAAACTTGAACACTTGATTTTCAGCTCTTGGTAACTTATTTGCGTAATTTTAGCTAGCATGAATTCAGTTGTGACTGCAATTCAGCGTTAGATCTCAGATATATAAAATGTAAGGGGTAAAGTAAACTCTTGATGAGTTGTGCTTAGGAATGAGGCCTCTGGACAGTGAGGTGATGGGTTAATCTTGATGTCAGACAGAAATCTGGTTAACGAATGACGTTTGCGGTCTCATAATTCTTGCATACTGTGTATGAACTTTTGAACTCTTTCAAGCCCTTTTTTGTTGTGTAGGTCGCAAAAATATGTGCATTGTGTTCATAAAGTCTGGGATTTCAAGATGATTTATGAACTATATTATTTGAACGTCTTTACGTCACGGTGTAGTTCTTACAATAATGCTGGAAATTGTTCGAATGAGTGTTTTGTGATTTACAGGTGTCGATATTGAATGATTCAAGAAATGGTGATGCAAGTGATGGTAAGATCTCTCCCTTTTGTGAACGAGGCTTTGTTGAAACTAGTAGAATCTATATGGACTTTAAAATGATTCAGGGTTCAAGTTTTCGCCCTGTTCATAAACTTTTTACAGGAAACGTGGAATGCGCCGTTTTGAATTACCAATTACTTTATTTACTTTATGTCAAATTTAAATCCAAAGAATTACATTATAATTCCTATAAAGTGGAAATTTATGCAAGCTGAAAATTTATCCTAACCGAAAACTAATTTGAGCCGAAATTTATTTATTCCGAAAATATATTTAAAAGTGAAAATTTACGCAGCTCAGAATTACAGAATGTCAAAAATTAGTTGCATAAAAAATTGTCTCAATTGCAAAATGCATTGACAGCGAATGTTTATTCAGATTGAAGACTTTAAATTTAATTCACGTGCAAACAAATTAGAATTTAAAGTTGGCATAGATTTAGATTGTATAACAAATTCTAATAGTCGCATACTTTTTTAGCTTTCCATTTTGTAATCTGTCTCACAGTTTGGGCATCCTATTTCTATCAATATGGAAATATAGAAACAAAAGTTGAGAACTGGTGTCTAGCTTTTGCTGCACCTCCTTCTACCGCTGTAGCGTGAACTATGTACCTTGTCTCTACTATCTCATTCTACGCGTGTTTCATCCATAGCTCAAACAATCAGTTTCATCCACTTTAATTATGAACAATTATTCCGATTAAAAAGCAGATCAACACTAGAGCATCTGCTTCTGCATGAAATAGCATCTGAGAATACGAGTGTTCAAAAACTTAACACAAAAATCAAGGCTTCAACTTTGGTGCATGTCATCGCGTCACTTTTGTAGTTGTTGGAGGCATTAGCTCAAATTTATTTTTGTAAATCATCAATAATTTTGCTGAAATTACATCATTTTCATTTTACACGGCTCTCATAAACTTTGACACATTGACGCTCGACGACGTCCATAGCCGTCATGCCAGTTTTGTCCAAATGCACACCCCCACCATTCAAGTCAACCAGTGGCGTATATGTATCTGTCTCGGAAAGATGACGCAATATGGAAACAGAGGAAGTCCAAAACATTCATACACCCGCTCAAAATTGGTACAAATGGTGCATTTTCCCGGCAACAATATGTAGAAACACACTGCATTGACGTCTCCTCAAGTCCAGGGGTTATTGTGCTAGATCTAGTTACGACGTCTATAGACGTCTGTGCTAATTGGACCAAACTGGAAAACTGAGGCAAGCGTCTTAACATTCATATGTGAAGACATTTAATCGAAGCGAAAAGGTCTGTCACTGCGGAAGTTGTTTTCTGCATCATCAATTATTTTTGACATTTATTTATCCAATATTCAATTGAATCGCTTGTGTTTCTTAGTTAGAATAGTTTGGTCCAACAAAATACTCAAATTTATCATAAATTATATTAACCATGAATATGTGAAAAAATCTAATAATGCGACTGTGAATAGCTCATGTATGCTGGAACGAGTGTTCTAGCTCAAGTATGCTGGAACAAGTGTTCTAGTACACGTGACTCTCTCACTCTCTCGGACTTCTTTGCCAGAGTTCGCAATAATTTTAACTGTTTTTAAACCGTAAAAAGCTCATATATAACAAAACTATTTATTTTTTGATCACTTGAACTAGATTAGCATGTAAATTTGAAGCGTCTGTTCTCCATGAAGTTCCCAATGAGATCTAAAAAATAAGAGAACATTCATAACTGGGCACCGAGCTGCAACACATGGATTTAGCTAACCCACGTGTAGTTAGATCTTGTTTAAGCAGGTCACGCACTTCCCTCGTACGCAAACGTACGTGTGCTTCAGAAACTTGCAACAGTAGCATACTTACGTACGTGTACTTGCATTTGCATACTTACATATGCGTGCTTACCTCTGTATACTCACCTACGTATACTTATATGCATACTTACATATTCATACTTACATATGCTCACTTACATTTGCTCACTCACATATGAGCACTTACATGTGCGCAGTTACATATGCACAGTTACATGTGTGCACTTATATTGGCATCATTGCACATCATAGTCTAGCAAAAGAAAATATGACACAAAAAGTTTATGAACGCTTTCATAAGACAGCACCCACGTTTATAATTATGTGCAGTTAAAACGACGCTTTTTAGGGCCAAATACGTAAAAATTTAGTGATCTGAAATTATTAAAACATGAACACATCAAGTCTAAATCTGCCCTGTGGCAACACGTTAATGTACAATTATTTCTAAAAATGGGGTTGGCCAGACCGAAGAGATGGGGATTTAATGCTATCAAACACTAGGAAAAACTGAGATTGTTTTCTGATACGTGTCTCTGTGCCCGAGAAATAACAGGAAAATAGCAGAATACCTGCAACAACTTGTGCAATGAATTATGAAAAAATTGAAATGGCCCACATGCCAGCAATTATTGAGCAGCAGGTCATTGAACTGCCTTTTTCGTCTCCTTCTTGATGCAGTCTGTCTGAGTTGATGTGTGAGTGGTTCAGTATACAGAACACCAATGTTCATGTTCATTATGCTACAGGGCGCGGCAACATAACTTCCTTTTTTTTTAAAGAAACTTCTTTTGAAATATGGAAGTTATGTTGCCGCACGCTGTACTTCATGTACACTTTTCTTCTTAAAAGCGTCACTGGATTGCGAACCTGGAACGAACTCCCAAACTGGAAATTTTCTTGAATGACTCTTATATTATAGTTGCGTTGTGAATTGAAGGGTCGGGATCTAGCAGTAAGCGTCAGATGACAAACTAGCACTTCAAGTATGACACAATTCAAAGACACTAACAGTATTGAACAATTCAAAAACACTCACAGTATTACGCATTTTAAAAAACACGAAAAGGGATGCACAATTCGAAGATGCTAAAGACAGTGACGTGCTTCAAATGCATCAATGTAGTACGCAAAAGTCATTTACAGAAAAAGTTCAAGGTTCGATGCTAAAAAACACATTATAGAAAATTGGTATCAAAAGTTGGAGAATGAATTAGTTTTGCGCAACAAATGTTATTACAGACCTCCAATTACTTCAAATAAATTGACAAAAATTGTCTGAGCATCCCAGCATGCTGGAGATCGGCGCTGTTTGTGTAATATTGTTTTATAATAGAAATTCAGTAATTTGAAATGCATTAAATAGACCGACAGTGCCTCGACTGTTTTGATCTCCTTCCCCTCCCTCATCACGGTAGAAGAGAGAGAGGAAGAGCGAGACAAAGAGGAAGAGAGAGAGAGAGAGAGAAAGAGAGAGAGAGGAAGAGTGACGGAAAAGATAGAGGCAGGAAGGACTCAAATATTCTGCTTTCTGTCATTGTATTATTATTTTAATTTTTACGAAGGATTCATCTCTGCATGATCATTATTTTATAAATTTCTCTCTTTCGTGCTAGCACCTAGCAAAGTTTTGTCTCGTAGGTTTGTGTGAATTCCCTCAGTATGAATAGCAATATAGGAGTAAGAAAAACTCTCCCTACTATCCAGGCTTATACACAAGTACCGTATACTCAAACAAAAGTTATAGATGTTCTAAACGCGGCTAATCGGTGTTTTTAAACTTACTAGTTATTAGTTGTAAGTAATCCATAATTCTACATAACTGTTAATTGGTTATTCTTTTGTAACTAAACGCAACGGAAGGTCTAAAAGACGTTGTTGAGACCATGGAAAACAAACCATAGTACATGTACGTAGCAAAGCCAGGTACGATATAAAGAAGCAAGTGAAACCGGAAAACCTAGGTACTTTTTAAGGTCCATTTTTCCGTCCGTGACTCTAATTTGACACTGACAGCGACAAACGAGTCATTTCAATGAACTTAAACTCTCGTTTGGGTAAACCGAGACTTTGGCGAACCTTTCACTCTCGTGAATCGCTCGCTAGCGAAGTACATAGTTCGGGTGCTAAAACAGTGCCAAGAATTGTTTCTAGATCAACCAGCGTAGCACACATACTGGCGGATCTGTCGTGTTAGACTCAGAACTAAAACCTTCAGCACTAGTGTCTTAACCCATTCTAATAATTGCCATCCTATTGATTCATTCATCATGAGGCTACTAGAAAGTAATGAACAATTTCAACGAACTGTTGTCAGATTGTAACTGGGATAATGACACGCGTTCACTGCCCCACCAGAGCTAAGTTTGATGAAGCCCCAGTCTTGGTTTGTTACTGGACTGCCAACTCCTGTGTTCTCTGCCAAACTTTGTTTCAGCGGGTGGGTCGGTCACACTCACAGCTCTCCGTGCCGCTACGTGCACTTCTGCTCACGAACTGCAGTAAGTGTTGCGTTTGCTCACGAACTGCAGTAAGTGTTGCGTTTGCTCACGAACTGCAGTAAGTGTTGCGTTTGCTCACGAACTGCAGTAAGTGTTGTGTTTGCTCACGAACTGCAGTAAGTGTTGCGTTTGCTCACGAACTGCAGTAAGTGCAACTTTCGTAGGATACATAAGTACTTTCCTTGTCCACAGTGCACTATCAAGTAAGAGAAATGTGCCAGACTTTTAAGTAAACTCTTTTTGAAGTTGCGTGAAGACATTCTCATTCCAAGCGTTCTGTATTTCTGATGAGTTGCATTGCGTGGATGATATAAGTGAGATGGTATTTAGAGTTGAAGTATGATGTAGAGTTGAAGTAGGATGTGGAGTTGGAGTATGATGTAGAGTTGGGGTATGATGTAGAGTTGAGGTATGATGTAGAGTTTTAATATGGTGTAGAGTTGCAATATGATGTAGAGTTGGGGCGTGATGTAGAGTTGGGGCGTGATGTAGAGTTGGGAGGTAATGTAGAGTTGGGGTGTGATGTAGAGTTGCAATATGATGTAGAGTTGCAATATGATGTAGAGTTACAATGTGTTGTAGAGTTGGGATTCACTTTCGAAGGTAAACTTCCACTTCTAACTATAAAGTTTTGGGAATGAGTTAAAGTAGCTCTCAAGGTCTGTTTAAGTAGAATTTAATGTGACCTTCAAGAATCTCGTAAACTATTTTACATAACCTCGTGCAATTGAGTCAGAATGGCTCTTTGTGTAAAGGGTGATATGTACTTTAAATATTTTTTAAATCGAATAGACTTAATCTTTAAGATTTTTATAAGGTCACATGTACAACAATTCTTTTTTAAATGGAGTAAAGCGAATTTAAAATAGGTGTAAGATTACATGCCCATACTACAATTCTTCTTCAAATAGAGTAAAACGAACTTAAAATTCGTATAGGAACTTGTATGCACTACGTCTTTATCAAGTAAAGTAATACGTGACATTTAATTTTTAAAATATATCCAACATCACATGAGTTGTGCGCCTTTTTCAACCCAACTAAAAGAACATTTTTAAAAAATTTTTAGGATCTCATATGAATTGCGCAAGGGCTTAACTTCGTAGATTGGAATGAACTCTTCCGTGTTTGTAGTTTCTTGAGCCAGGTCAAGCATTATGCGAGTAGTGTGCGAAATACTTTTCATCTTGTAAACAATTTGACGTAAAATATCTATCCCGAAATATCTCCCGATCCCTCTAATAGGAGAGCTTTATTCGTATGTTTTATAATTCTGTTTTTCATAAAACTAAAATAGTCCACGCCCATAGAAACTTCATAGATCGGAAACTGTTGGTGCATGCAAGTTAGGACGTTTTACGGAAATAGTTGATGCTGAGAGAAATAAATTTTGAGAAAATACTCGTATATTATACTTTAAAACAGCACAACAAACAAAAATGAAAAATAAATTTCCCGAATATTTTCTGGAATATTAGTGCCGAAATGTTTTCTCACTTGTACAACAACTGTTTTTCAATTAGAGGGAGTATCAAATTTCATTCTTTTCAACTAATGCTTGTTACCATAATTCAATGTTTATATTTATTAAATATATTTTTGAATTTTTATCTCGTACGGAAAAATGATGGGGAATACATAGCTATAATTACGTACGTTGTGGTAATAGCAGTGATCTATATTCAGAATTCAAAATAAAAGTTCACCAACTAATATAAGTACTTCTTCTTTAAGAAAGACAGCAAAACCTGGGTCGGTGATTTCTTACGCATAATGTTCCTCATAAACGTACAGGGTGTTAGTTCCCCGCATCACTTACATGTGTTCTAAACGGACGCTGCATCTACGATCTATTTGAAGCAACATCGGGTGTAATACATGCTATCTACAGGCGCTATTGACCTTTACAGAACGCAACCAACAAAATCCGTTGGTCTCTGCTGGCCAGGAAAATAAAATGCGTTAAGTACGGGGTATTCACCTGCAGTGGCGCGCATGCCTCGTACTTGGGTTGTAAATGCGATGCACTGAGAAAGAAAAAACGTAAATTCATTTATCAAGTGTACATCAAACAATCAACTCACTGAATTGTGTCAAAGTTTTCGTGTTTTAGTTGTCCAGCTCCATATTCAGATGTGCGGTTCCCGCACAAATATGAGCCTGTAGAGAGAACGGCGTTTTGCAAGAAATGTTTTTGAACAGACAAGCAGTAATGATTGTGAGATTTGTAAAGAGGAAGCTGTAAAAAAATATTAGTTTTGATCCAGAAAATTAAGATAGAAATCGAATGAAAAATAAAGAAATACCAACAATAGAAAACTTATTGTCCTGTTGATGAGGCACTAAGGTCTCTAGTTTGAGGGAAAAAGTAATTTCATTTTACCTTTTCACTTTTTAGTGTCAAAAAACCTATTTACACATAGACTACATACAATCATTAAAAAAGTTAAGTGAACTCCAAAATGCGTTGGAAAAACACGTCTAGTACATTATAATTTATGTACATTTGACTTTGATACCACATTCCTCACTCACTCAAGCCTTACATATGCCGGTCTAGCATGTAGGACAGTTGCTGTTACCGAAACGAATTATTTTTCCAGAACAGGGTTGTTACAAAGTACAGAGTACGGCCTTTCTATCGTGAACATATTCTCTGCTTCAAAACCGTTTTTGAAATTGTCACTTTAATCACTCTTGTAGGGGATGATTGAAAGCGTATAATATTTTTAATATTTTGTTTCATTCTGAGCTTGAGCAGTGTACACAACCACTTGAACACTGCCGTTGAATCTGTTGAAGAATGAGCTGAAGGTATTATTCAGCTATAGATGAATCACACTTATCTAACATTATCAACCTTCCTTTTTTGTGATTGTTGATGTGGTTGTTGTCTCTCAGTGTATACCAGTAATCATAGTCATCACGATGAGGCTGAAAATTCCAGAAAATCATTTGCTTCGTTCTCTTATAACGCGATATACGTTTCGAGCCAAAACAGAGTAGGTAGTTTGAAAGCCTGAGAAAGTATGAAGTTTGATTTCGTGCAACTAAAACAGCTATTTTTACTGTTACCTACGAACTAGGTGTTAATAAGCTCATGCAAATTTTGTTCTTACCGATAGAAGTTAGACTTGAAAGTCAAGAGGCTTGCATCCAAAATCGATTAGCTTTGCTGCACATTCCCTCATTCGTGAAGACATTCACAAACGAATGGCTTTGCTAATAGTTTGTCCATGGTTTAAGTCGTTGATTTTAAGTTTGTATTTGTTCACTTCATTCTATTTATTTTCAAAACGTACACGTTTCTGTGCACGTATACAAATCTGTTTGTGAGGCTTAGCTTATGCATCTCATGGTCTTTCTAAACTGAAGGAGCCAACTACCTTCACTGCAGCTCTAAAAATGACAAATGCTTGTCTTGATGTAAGCTGAGATGAAAGTAATGTTCAAAGGCCATACAAAATGATTTTCAGAATCGACTGTGTCTGTAACTCCAAGATTATGCTAAGATACTCTGCTCTCACGCATGCTATGGGTGGAAAATCTTATTTGCACCTCATATATCAACTTTGAAAAAAGCCCTGAAAGTTTATATCTTCCTATGCATTTAAAAAATAATTTCCTCGGTATAACTGTAATTACTATAAGAGTGAACAATGAGGCAAAGTTAAGAAGTAAATATAAGATGATCTAAAGAAATGATCCTGTTTTAAATACGAGTTGTGTTTTCTATGATGGATTAGGCTACAATCACGTCTAAAACGTCAAACTGATCAGTCGGTCACATTAACCACTTTAAAGTTACTTCACCTGTCCTCTTTCAGTTGTTGATTCTGGTATTTATTATTGTGCTTTTATCTAGTTTCTCGCAAATGACGTGGTCTATTCTTCAAGAAATCATCATTTTTATCATTCTTATCCCGCTTCCTTTGTGCATAATTTAACGCTGAGCAAATGAATTTAACAGTGAACTTTTTTGTCACAATTGAGAATGAAATTGTGCTCATTCTTTGAGTTATTTTACTATAAAAAAGCATTTCCTAAATTACCTTCAGCCATACAATTCCTCATTAGATTTCTAGAGCTAAATCCCCCAAACTGAAAGCTTGTGAGTGCTTTAAACAAAACAAAGGAAAAATTTTGTTTATCGAATACCCAAAGGTCACTTAAGAAGTATCCTCTTGCTGCCAGGCTC
>VCRD01002362.1:2430-17142 GCA_006783055.1 Trinorchestia longiramus | reverse complement strand
TACTAGAACACTTGTTCCAGCATACTTGAGCTAGAACACTCGTTCCAGCATACATGAGCTATTCACAGTCGCATTATTAGATTTTCTCGCATATTCATGGTTAATATAATTTATGATAAATTTGAGTATTTTGTTGGACCAAACTATTTTAACTAAGAAACACAAGCGATTCAATTGAATATTGGATAAATAAATGTCAAAAATAATTGATGATCTAGAAAACAACTTCCGCAGTGACAGACCTTTTCGCTTCGATTAAATGTCTTCACATATGAATGCTAAAGTTTATGAGAGCCGTGTAAAATGAAAATGATGTAATTCCAGCAAAATTATTGATGATTTACAAAAATAAATTTGAGCTAATGCCTCCAACAACTACAAAAGTGACGCGATGACTTGCACCAAAGTCGAAGCCTTGATTTTTGTGTGAAGTTTTTGAACACTCGTATTCTCAAATGCTATTTCATACAGAAGCAGATGCTCTAGTGTTGATCTGCTTTTTAATCGGAATAATTGTTCATAATTAAAGTGGATGAAACTGATTGTTTGAGCTATGGATGAAACACGCGTAGAATGAGATAGTAGAGACAAGATACATAGTTCACGCTACAGCGGTAGAAGGAGGTACAGCGAAAGCTAGATACTTGTTCTCAACTTTTGCTTCTATATTTCCATATTGATAGAAATAGGATGACCAAACAGTGAGACAGGTTACAAAATGGAAAGCTAAAAAAGTATACGACTATTAGAATTTGTTATACAATCTAAATCTATGCCAACTTTAAATTCTAATTTGTTTGCACGTGAATTAAATTTAAAGCCTTCAATCTGAATAAACATTCGGTGTCAATGCATTTTGCAATTGAGACAATTTTTTATGCAACTAATTTTTGACATTCTGTAATTCTGAGCTGCGTAAATTTTCACTTTTAAATATATTTTCGGAATAAATAAATTTCGGCTAAAATTAGTTTTCGGTTAGGATAAATTTTCAGCTTGTATAAATTTCCACTTTATACGAATTATTATTTAATTCTTTGGATTTAAATTTGACATCAAGTAAATAAAGTAATTGGTAATTCAAAATGGCGCATTCCACGTTTCCTGTAAAAAGTTTATGAACAGCGCGAAAACTTGAACCCTGAATCATTTTAAAGTCCATATAGATTCTACTAGTTTCAACAAAGCCTCGTTCACAAAAGGGAGAGATCTTACCATCACTTGCATTACCATTTCTTGAATCATTCAATATCGACACCTGTGAATCACAAAACACTCATTCGAACAATTTCCAGCATTATTGTAAGAACTACACCGTGACGTAAAGACGTTCAAATAATATAGTTCATAAATCATCTTGAAATCCCAGACTTTATGAACACAATGCACATATTTTTGCGACCTATACAACAAAAAAGTGCTTGAAAGAGTTCAAAAGTTCATACACAGTATGCAAGAATTATGAGACCGCAAACGCCATTCGTTAATCAGATTTCTGTCTGACATCAAAATTAACCCATCACCTCACTGTCCAGAGGCCTCATTCCTAAGCGCAACTCATCAAGACACGCATATATATCTGAGATCTAACGCTGAATTGCAGTCACAACTGAATTCATGCTAGATAAAATTACGTAAATAAGTTACCAAGAGCTGAAAATCAAGTGTTCAAGTTTAAACCCAAACTTTCACAATGATAGATCAGGGCCAAATCAATAATACTGGTGGCTTATATAACACTAGAAAGTTCTCGTGGAAATTCCATAATTTAGATTTGACTGAATTGAAATTATTAAAAGGACGAATGCATTAAAGATTTATGATGAATTATTGTGTTTAAATGAATAATTTTAATTAATTTTACTCAGAATTTCCTTTCTGCATCTTATCTACCGATAACATGGCTCAGATAGTACTCGTTAAAATTCCTTGGTTTAAAAGTAATAAAATTAAGGATCTATGAAATAAAATACACTTTTTAGTTTTACTCGTAAAAATTTTCCATCAATATATACAGAACTTCTATTCTGTATCTTATCTACCGATAACATGGCCGTGCAAGAGAAGAAAACTAATAACGGAAAAAATTGAGTATTTGGTAGTGACCGGACGCCTTTGGTATCTACAATACAATGGTTATTCTAGATGCATTCCCCCTTCTGATTTCAGTTCAATAAATTTTCTTCAGTAATAGATAAGAAGTAATGGGACGGACACACACAGATACAGAGAGAGATGGAGATACACTGCCTATTATATATGTAAATATTGAAGTAACGGAGATGATGTAAACTAACGCCAAAGGTCTACGAAGATCTAAAAATCGGGTCTAAGGACGTTCTATACCTTGGATTTCTTTAATTTTGAACTTTGGTAATACAGTGGCGTAAGAGGAAATTACACACGCTTGAGCTCGATTAGTCTCTTTCTTGGCATGACATTCAGACACGATGGAGAAGCCTTCACGAACTCGCTGCCTCAAAAATGCTAATTCTGTTGCTTGCTCGGCCAATATTTCGTTGGTAAACTTCAACACTTACTTTGTATGAAGCCAAGTAATTTATTTCCTTAACTCACATGATTTTTTCGGTGTACATGTGAATTGACAAGTTCATAAATTTGTGTTTCAATACAAATAAAAGTTCTTACATTTTATATGGCTTTGAACAACTTTTCATGATCTACTTTCGAATTTCAATATTCACTATGAGTGTCTGAAGTTAATTATTTATAATTTAAATTTTCATTTTGTCAGGTGCATTAGAAATTTGATTAGCAATTCTCGTCCCCTCTATTTTCATACATTCTTATTATATATACGCTGTGCATTATTGTGTGTATATCTTGTTCAGGTAATTATTAACCATGCACCTTTTAGTTTTACTTTACCCCTTTGTTAATTCCTTAATTAATACATTCAGTATTTAGCCATTCTGGCGCTTAGAAAAATACAAATTTTGACGTGCACTATGTTTTCATTTATTTTTTTGTTCTACGTTGCAAAATGTAAAACAAGACGTCATGAACAGACTATTTTCTTAGCCTTAGTAGTCAAACTGAACTTGAATGAATCCTAAATGGATTGTACTCGCAAGGAAAATGGCTAAAAAATTAGCAATTCCAATAAAACTCGCCTGGCTCACAAAATAATCATCAAAATATTTTTCGAAGAAACTGACCACAGGTTTTACTCTACTCTAGAATTCGTAAAATATAAAACAGGGAGCAAAAAATAAACCTCTTGATTCCCGCCCAGAAAAACTTCAAAACTGCGTAACCTTTACGAATTCAAGGGGAGTTGCGTAACAATATTATTGCAGCTGCAATCAGATGCACATAGCAACTGTAGTGCAATGCGCAATTTACTCATATACCTTCTAACTCGTAGTCTTCATAGCTCTTGTCATACCTAATTGAGTTAAATCTTAGATATTCGTTCGGTTGTCTTTTGAATACTTCTTTGATTTGACATTTAGATATTTGTTTGATTCACCTTATACCGCCTCGTTCATTTAGCCTTTTAGATGCTCGTTCGGCTTACCTCTTAGATACTCATTTGTTCGACTGTTAAAGTACTCGTTTACCTGTGTCTTCCAGTTGATCGGTATGTATGAAATTCGGAACTATATAAAATTTATATTATGTTTTAGATATACATTTGTTTTATTCACCTGCTAGACAATAGCTTGTTTCTCACCAGTTAGTCGGCAGTTGGGCTTACCTATCAAGTGTTACCTAAATGTTTAGTTTGCTTGCCAAGTATCTGTTTTGGTCACCCGTTAGACATAGTCTTCTTAAACCATCAGGTACGTGTTAACACGTTTGTTGCGATTGCCTGATTGGTGTAAAACTTCACTTTGTACGCATAGTAACTAGAAGGATCTGAAAAAATTACAGAACCTAACCTAAGTGACCCACCGGTGGGTCGCATCGCAACAAACGTGTTAACTTAACCGACCATGCGAGTCCTTGGTTTACTAGCAATTTAAAATGGTAAGAATAATTTTAAGTCTAAATTGTTGTCAATACCTGTATCTCAAACACCTGCATCATGTTGCACGTGCTATGCCTACGTCTGCAGCATATACATCACTATCTCAGGCATATGCAGCACCTGCATCCCAGGCAGCTACAGCTGTCATCAGAGCTGTGACTGCTCTTCATAACTTCTGCATCTTTGCCAGAAACATCACCTGTTCGCTACGCCAGCGCTCAGGGCTTCCTGGATGTCATCAGTGACTAGGAAGAGAGAACTGCAGCGTTTTATTCCACCAGTACTAAAATGTGCAACGTGATGACATAAAAAGCATCGCGGTGGATAACATTCTTTACCCATGGTTATTATCAGTGTTCACCAATTCAAACTAATCTAGTGATTATTATCATTTACATATTCAATACTATATACATACAATCTTTTGTGCTAGTTAATTAGATGGAAATAGAATGCAGTTCTTTCTTAGTTCACTTGATTTAAATACAAGTATTTAGAGTTGCTTCATTACTGTCCATTTAGCTTCCGAAATTTCTGTATGTTATTGACAAGATTTCACTTCTATTAGAAAAATGATAAATTTTATGACCAGCGTCATTTTGTAGTAAGGGCTCTTCATAAGCAAGAAATTTACATATTTTTAATTTTCTTATTATACGTGATGTCACTTCAAGAGCTAGCGTTTACTAATGTAGTGACATCACAAGACAAAAGTAAGGCTTTGATTTTCCCTTTTTGAATGAGCTACAGTTCTTCACCAGTTCATTTAGATTAAAGCTGAAATTTTCTGTAGTTAAAAATTTCCACAATAAACGTGAAAAAATAGTCATGACTCATAACGGACCAATAAAGCTATGAAATCCTTTTGAATTTGGAAACAAACTTCGGATAGGAATCGATGGGAAAAATTTGTACAGAAGACCAGCAGAGGAAAGCAGTAACAGCATTTCACGCGGTACTGTGTTAGAAAGGAAACTAAAATTGGATACGTTTTAGGAAGTCACATCATTACCGTGGACGCTCTTAGTGGCCTTGCTGATGTTATGTTATTGAGAAACATTGGAAACTGGTTTTGGTGGGAAGTTATTTTCAAAATCTGTGTCGAAGGAATGGAAAACGACTTTGCTGCCCAGAAGACTGATTTATGTTTTTTAGGGGAGTGCAAACCAGAATATAGTTTTGAAAACACGGAAAGTATCGGAAAATCTTAGAATAATTTACGAATTTCAAGATAAGGTACAACATGGAAAGAAGTAACTTCATTTGGTGAAATCCACTTCACGAGTTATTTGCTTCACAGGTCTACACATTTACGAGTATTTTTAATTCACTTTCCAAGTTTTTGCCCCCGAAACAGAGTACGTTTACTAAGGAATAATCAATAATAAAATGAACAAGTATGGCATATTCTTGAGTATTATATTCTTTAATAGACTACAATATCTCAGTTGAAAGGCAAAATATTGTAGTGGAAATGCCACCAATAGAAAAGCAAAATATCACATCGAACACGTGGAAAAGAAATTGAAGTGTCGTTTAAATTTTAACCTAGAACTTCACTTTAGTGTCTCTTGAAAATCAAAATGTGTACACACGAAGTTAGCAGTGTGACCTTAACCTTTACCATGTATTTTTAGCCCTCCATTGAGGTTTCTATTACCCTTTCCCTGATGAGGGTAACCTATTTAACTGAAAAATTCCAGTTCAGATTGTTAGCCTCGAGCGTGAAGCTCGGGCGTGAGGCCTGAGACACCGCTGTCTCAGAGTCTGTCTCAGATACCAGTCTGCTCAATCCATGTCTCAGATGCCAGTCTGCTCAATCCATGTTAATTAGATTGCCACCGTGGTCGAGTGGTCTCTGTAGCCACCGTGGTCGAGTGGTCTGCGGCCCGTGTTCTGTATCGGGTCTCTGCTTCATGAAGAAAGACCGCGGGTTCGAACCCGGCAATAGACACGAGTTATTTCTCGTACGCCGCGCCGTGCACTCAACCCGCTAAGCACTCAACTCCCCGCCAATGAAGACGTCCATCAACCTCCCGGGATCGTCGCATGGAGTTCACCATCACCCTTACTGTTAGAATGTTAACCTTAAGAATTTGAAAAACCAATGTACTAATGTCTATGTACTGTGTACTCGATTGAAAATAAAGATTGTTTGTTTGTTTGTTTTTTTATGTCTCAGATGCCAGTCTGCTCAATCCATGTCTCAGATGCCAGTCTGCTCAATCCATGTCTCAGATGCCAGTCTGCTCAATCCATGTCTCAGATGCCAGTCTATTCAATCCATGTCTCAGATGCCAGTCTATTCAATCCATGCCTCCAACTCCAGCGACTCAATGCTAGATTCAGTCTTTGATTCGTCCATTTCGTTATAGATTAAATCATATTTGTCCTCCTATTCTGCATGCGTTAAAATAATTCCGTACAAAAAATTCTAATTTAGATACATATGAAATGAAAAGACATTTCAATACAATTTGCATACAAAAGTCAGTGTTAACTGGAATGTTATTTAACTGATTTGTTATCCATTAATATAGCAGAGTATTTCTGAAAATAATAATTTACTATGTTACACAACTTTACATTTCTGAATTCCAAATCTTTTTCCTTGATGTCCGTTTTTTGTCTTTATGTTCCTAGCACGCGGCAAAGATGTTCAGAAATTTGTAAAACGCATTAACAATTTAGGACGATTTATTCCTATCAAGATTCTTATTTTAGGTCCTTTTTCCACTTCACACGTCTCCGCGTGCTATAGCGATACATTACGCGCATTTTACTAACCGCATTTAACTATGTGCATTTTAGTGCAAACATTTTACCAAGTATTTTTACAAAGTGCAGTTTACTAAGCGAAGTTTATTAGGTGAATTTTATTTCATGCTAGATGATATTTACCATGTACCACCATATATAAAGCCTGATGTTTAAAAACCTTACAACCCACACGGGCATAATGACTTTTCACTGCTATCAAATAACCTATGCTGTCAGGATGCCAATGAGGTTAAAGTTTATTTTACATTCATCTATCAATTCCTCTCATATTCATCTACCAGTCTCTATTACTTTTATCTATCCGTCTTTTTTATAGTCATCTACTAGCTTTTCTTACACACATCTACTAATCTTTCTTACAGTCATCTACTTATCTCTCGTACAGACATATACCAAACTCTCTCACAATTATCGGCTAGGCTTTCTTAGAGTCATCTATTAGTCTTTTTTAGTCATCTACTAGTCTTCGTTAGTCATCTACTAGTTTTCCTTAGTCGTCCATTAGTTTTTCTTAGTCATCTATCAGTTTATCTCACTTTCATATACCAGTCTACCTCACTTTCATCTACCAGTCTACCTCACTTTCATCTACCAGTCTCTCATACACTCATCCATAACTCGTCAAGTGTGAACTGCTTCTTTACTCGCACAGGCACATACATATTACTCTCGTAATTCTTCAGTCTCTTTCATTTTCTCTACAACCAGTGCATGAAAAAATGATTAAGCAACTGTAATTCTTAGTTTATATCGGTGCTTCAAATACAAATTGTTACATTTATTTTAATACAATCGTAATTAATTTTACTCCTCTGTCCTTCTCGTTTGCCCAATAAAACTGTTTCTGTATTTCTTTCAGCTCTGATTACGGTTGAATTCAACGGCTTAATTTCCTCCATTGGTTCCTTCATTCTGGATTTACTTAATTAATCAAGCCCATCTATCGGAATTTACTTCATTCATCGTACTCTTTTATCTAGATTTACTTAATTCATCTTACCCTTCTACCTGGATTTTGTTTGACGTCACAATATGAGTTATTCTCAACTATCTGTGACAGCCTATCTGTATCAGCCCTTCACATTACTGGTGTACTGAAGATGACGCCCTGTATCCTTGAGAAAACCTCTTGGGCATTACTATAATAGCATGAGGCCCTGTATCCTTTAGAAAATCTCTTAGGCATTACATGAATGAAAACCTGCTTTAGAAAACCTCTCGCTCCTCAACTCTTGGCATTGCTGCAGGCAGACACACAGAAGAAATGCGGGCAATTTCATGTAAATGAATGGAAAGGTGCCTTGTGAGGATTGTTTTGCTCCCCAAGTGAGCCAGGGAGTGGGGTTCAGTTGCCCAAGTTCTGCGTACTACACGGAGCGTGAAGTCACCGTGGTTTTACGCACGACTAGAGTAAAATGCAGGGAGATTTATCCAGCACGAAGCTTTTCGAGCTCACGGAATCTATATGAAAAAAGTCGCTTGCTTAACAAATTGTCGGGAAGAAATGAGGGTGATTCCGAACCGAGACTGTTAGTGCTGACTTCAGAATTCATTAGAGGCTCCCGAAGGGCGCGTCCTGCTGACGAACTTGTCATTCTGCAACACATGAATTAACTAATCCATTCACTGCTCGTGACGGATGAATGCACTCAGACATTTACTGCTCCTTAAGAGTCGAGCCAGGGGAGGCATTTACTGCTCTGTTTAGGACGAAGTAGCTAAGGCATTCACTAGTCGTAACGGGTGAAGGAACTCAGGTATCTACAGGTAGTGTACTGTGAACTGAGACATTCATTACACTGTGAACTGAAACATTCAGTGCTCTGTAAACTGAGACATTCAGTGCACTGTAAACTGAGACAATGAGTGCATAGTACACTGTGTTATTTACTAATACATAAAAATCGAATAAAAAATTGAAGAGCTTATTTCCTTGTAAGCAATTTCGTGATGGTCTGTGGGGCTCAAGCTCAAGACGTTGATGAACTTGTCAATACATAATAAAATAAATGTAGGTGTCTACGCCTAGGCTCTTTGTTATCATTGAATTTACTAAACATTGCTCCGATGAGTTAATGAATAGGTGTATGAATATCTATACTGAATTATAAAAAATAATTCATGACATATTTTGAGGGAATTTGTTATCACAATTCTGAGAAAACATTGTAATTCCTACTAATTTAGCTTGAATTCTATTTAACTGCTTAAGTTTAAAATTTTTTCCAACTACTGAACAAATAATTGACTAGGTAGAGTATTTATTTGAAGATCATTTTTCATTGCTATTATTACTGAAACCTTTTATTATTTTGAAATTTATTTCCACGATGATCAACGGATACCTACATAATTTTTTCCCCTGAGTTTATTAGTTAAAACAATTTATACAACTGAGTACTTACTAATAACCATATGAATAATAGTAACTATAATAGAAAAAAGTTACCATAATACCATATATTAACAATAGGAACTACATAGTTCCCGTGAAAATATCATGGTTTAGACTTGATTAATTTGAAATTACTATAAAGACGAATGTATTAAAGATTTAAAAAGAAGAAATGTGTTTTAAATGAATATTTTTCATAAATGTATACAGAACTTCCATTCTGTACCTTATCTACCATTAAAATGGCCTAGAAGCTAAGCCCTAGGTCCTAGTCACTGAAACAGTGGTACCCGGCCCCACTGGGGCCATTATTGGGCCTTGAAAATGTGAAAATTTAAATATGAACACAGTTCGTGAGTAACACTGAAACTACTATTATAGAAAACATTTTTGTTTTCTTTTCAAACTAAACCTCCCTTCCCACAAAACAAGAGGTCTACTAGAAAAATGAAACATAGAGAAGAATATTTATAGCACAGATTCACAGGGATCACTGATAATGATGCTGAGAAACCAATACGTGTCATCTGTGAGAACAATAATATTAATAAGCAATAAACAATAACTATTCCCAATCTTAGAAGACTAGCTGAAAAAGTTCAAAATTCTGCTATATAATATACACAGTTTATTGCTTGCTTGCTCAAGGATTCAGATAGGAGGAAATTCATTAGGGTATACATGTATTGTAATCATTGTATTGTGGATACCAAAAGCACATCCTTCAATGTGGAAACTCCTTCGCAAAGCCCGCGTCCACTGGCAAATCAAACGAAATTTTCAGTAAAAAACATATAAATTTTTACGTGTGGGTCTACTAGTGAATTTAAGAATACAAGACAAGATTTAAAACATTTAAGATAGTAAATTTAAGAATTCCAACAAAATTAATGGACAAACTTTCGTACAAAATTGCCAAAAACAGAAAACCTTACACTGGGAGGTTTTCTGTTTTTGGTAATTTCGTTTATTTTTGAACATATATTTTTAACATTTTCAGCTAGTCTTCAAAATTGGAAATAGTTTATTGTGAAAGTTTCCATGAAATGTTTCAAAGTGTTTCAATAATTTATTGGGCTTCAAACTTTCCGTTGACAGCACTTTCTCACAGATGACACGTATTGGTTTCTCACCATCATTTTCAGTGATCCCTGTGAATCCGTGCTTTAAATATTCTTCTCTATGTTTCCTTTTTCTCGTAGGCCTCTTTGTATTGTGGAAAGGGAGGTCTATTTTGAAATGAAAACAAAATATGTTTTCTAGTAGTATCAGTGCTACGCAAAAACCGTGTTCACATTTAAATCTTCACATCTCCGAGGCCCCATGATGGCCCCAGGGTGGCTGAGCACCACAGTTTCAGTGCCAGCCTTATATCCTCATGCCAAATTGGCGGAGTCTGATCAAAAAGTCGTTGGATTTTTTTCATTACAGAAAATCCTGTGCAAGTTGCGTGAACAATAAATTCCCTGCTTCTGCTCACGGGAAACTTTCCTTTTCATGACATCAGTTTCTTTAATTTCTTTCCAAATAGTTCATATCAAAAAGCTGTTGCTCACGCTATATCAATCTTCAGGTTGAATTCATTTTCCTCGGTGCGATTTCCTTTAAAAATTATTTTTCTTCATTTGTTATTTAATAATCAATTGATTCTATAAAATATTTACGATCGTGATTCCATGTATCATAAAATTAAAGTAGGTTACATAACTTCCGTGTTTTCTATTATTTTGATTATCTTTCAGAAAAATGAACCATGAGCTCTTGCACCCCTAAATGAAATCAAGTTTTTTCTTTCTTTTCTTTTTCTTAGTCTCATTTCAAATTCTTTCCTGATATGTTCCTCTGCATTATTTTTGTTACTATGCACATAATATTCCTATTTACCCTTTAAAGATGCACATCCGAAAACAAGCGATCTTCCATTATCTAGAATATCAGTTGTGCTCACTGCATTAAGGTGCGTTGGATCTACACCTCGAGCATATTCATTTGGAGTGGGAAATATGTTGGAGGAATTTTAAGCTTTCCGATTTTAATTTGTACTCTACTACGGTTCCCTATCTTTATTGTAGAAATCCTCGTCATCTGTTATCTTTAAAACAGTCTCTGTAAACTTCATAAGATGTCTTTCTAAGGTTTCTTGTTCATTGTGTACGAAGTTTGTTAAAATGTGGTTTCAAACTTAGAAATGCATGAAATGGTGACAATGGTGCTTGTTTGTGAGGACAATGGTATGCATTTGTTAAGACAATGGTGCGTATTTGTTTTGACAATGGTGAGTGTTTGTGAGGACAATGGTACGCGTTGGTCAAAACAATGGTGCATGTTTGTTGAGAAAATGGCGTGCGTTTATTAAGACAGTGGTGCTTGTTTGATACGACAATTGTGCGTGTTTGTTATGAAAATGGCGCACGTTTAGTACGACAATGGTGTGTGTGTGTGTGAGGACAATGGTGCAGACTTGTAAGGAAGGAATATGAGGAAAGAGATGTTTATAGACAACAAGGAAACTAAAATAAGCCTGTGCCTATCTCTGAGAATCTATTTAGGATTAGGTTTCTGAATTAAGTTATGTAGATTCCTTCAGATTTAAGCAGTGACGTAAATGTTTTAATCGCATTCAGTCAGTGCATAGTTACTCTTATGTGAATAAAAATAGTTAATTTATGTACTAGAAACAAAAAAGAACCCTTGTTTAATAATTTATTTGAGATGTTGATGTGCATTTCATACACTTTCAATATAAAACTTCATTAATTGTTTATGAATGAAAAGCATTAGCACACTGTGCATTAGATTCTGTAAGATTTGGTATATACCATTGAAAAATAAAATGCAAATATTTCACTGTAACGTGTGCTAAATTATGTGTTATAAAATTCAACTAGACATCCACACTTCATACTAATGGTTGAACATGCTAACATCAGCATTGAACAATTTAAATGGTCAAAAAATATTGGAGGAGAAGAAATTGAAGCTCAATTAACGAGCTCTGAGAAGCCACGCATGTGAACTGGGAACATTCTCTGTACATTAAGAAATGTAGCGATTTGATGAAAAAAAATTGAAGACTAAGAACAAAGAAATCAGAACTCAACATATATTTTTTTAATAACCTATGATATTGCACGAATGATGGTTAGGAATCAATCGCATTTGAAATATTGCTTGAATGAGTTGATTTTACAGGACTAGGGCACGGCACAAATGGTGGCCAGGAATTTAAGGGTCTACATCACAAATGACTGGGAATTTAAGGTTCTACGGCATAAATGATAGTTATAAATTTAAAGACGCACAACTCAAATGATAGTTAGAGCTATAAATGAGAGCATGACGGTGGTCAGATGAAACAGTTAAGGCACAATGAGCGCGTATTTAAGGGCATCGGAAGAGCTCGAGGGCATCAGTTGAGTTTGGGACTCTTACGAACGACGACGAAGCTTTCCTTCTCACTCGAGACTTTTCCTGTGACTGTGCCGGCCTTTCTTCGTATTACAAGCAGACATGCTGTGTGGGGTCAGAATTGTGGTGAGTCGCGTCATTCGGGGTCAGAATTGTGGTGAGTCGCGTCATTCTGGGTCAGAGTTGTGGTGAGTCGCGTCATTCTGGGTCAGAGTTGTGGTGAGTCGCGTCATTCGGGGTCAGAGTAGTAGTGAATCACGTTATTCGAGGATCATGCCGGGAGTCCCGTGTTTTTCAAAGTGAAAATTGTGGTGAGTCAAGTTGTTCGAGGTCACACGTGGAGAGCAGCATTATTCAGTCACTCCTGGAGTCGTCTTGTTAAGGCTTACACACTTGCGTTAGTCAGAGTTACACTTGATGAATTGCGTTAGTCAGGGTTACACTTGATGAATTGCGTTAGTCAGGGATACACTTGATGAATTGCGTTAGTCGGAGTTACACTTGATGAACTGCGTTAGTCAGGGATACACTTGATGAATTGCGTTAGTCGGAGTTACACTTGATGAACTGCGTTAGTCAGGGACACACTTGATGAATTGCGTTAGTCAGGGTTACACTTGATGAACTGCGTTAGTCGGAGTTACACTTGATGAACCTCGTTAATCAGGGATACACTTGATGAATTGCGTTAGTCAGGGTCACAGCTAAAAAGGTTTCAAACATGAGGTATACTGTAATATACCAGCCTAGAATTTTAGATTCATCATTTTTTGCATCAAACCTGTGTGTTGCGCTCGAACTCAAAATTTCGGTAAATCGCAATGATTTTGGGTAAATCGCAATGATTTTGGGGCTGAGAATCACAATATTATTATGACACTGGAGTTCAAGAAGTACATTAGAAATAATAATTCCGTTTAGTCCTAGATTTTCGAATGGAATTTCATACAACACGAGTGAATGTGAGTGATAATTCACAAAATATTTCATCCAGGTGAAATATATCGTAATTTAGTTCGCAATGGGTTAAGGTGCTTGTTAATATTTGGCTTGAGCTTTTGATTGTTTCATTCGTAGACTGGCTAGTTTTATGTTGAAAATACACTGCACGTTAATATTAATATTGGTAGTCTGACTAGTTCTAGTCGAGGTTACACTTTAAATCAATATTGGTAGTCTGACTAGTTTTAGGTTACACTCTACATTAATATTGCCTTCTATTTGTAGTAGAACAAAAGGTGGGTAACATAGTTGGATTAGAATTATGGTCGATCGCAGTTAATTATTTAACTCAGGTTACAGGTTTCTTATTCAAAAGTAATACATAAACTAATTTCAATACTTCAAACTTAATACTTCAACTTAATCTCATAAATTTTAGTAGAAATACTATAATCAATGGAGAAGACACTGACAACTTTGAAGCTATGCTAACGCTTTCATTTGTCATGATTTTAAGTTCAGTGTTCGTGTCAGAAATTCAGGTAATAACTTGGAGCTCAGTTTAGCGAAGATCCTGTTGGAAAAAATTATCAATAGCTTCCATAAATAACAACACTTTTTAGTTTACTTTGCACTATTTCACGCAATTGCATCGTCATTTATTGGAGAAAGATAGTAGAATAAATATTCAGCTTACTAAAAAAGATCACTTCAATTTATACAAATTATCACTGAAAAACAAATAATTTTCCTGATAGCACCCCTGTTGAAATTGATGTAGTATTATGAAAAACAAACTAAACATATGAAAAATAAATTCATGCATCATCTTCATAAAGTGTTAAATAAAAATATTTACTACTCACACGTACCTGGCTGAGATACTTGAATATCTTTCTTGATTTTTCTTGAAGTTGCCCAAATGAAAGAACTACGAATAAAATAAAACTGTTGGAAGCCACATTCTTCTGATTCTACACTTTAAACACTGCAAAAAGATAGTTTGTAGAATTTAAGTACCACACATGCCAAGTAAAAAAGAAACAGAAGCTTTAACTTGCACAATTAGGCTGGCACTGTGAGCACGACAGTGCCCGCTACCTATACAGAATAGAATAGAATAGAATAGAATAGAATAGAATAAGGCAATAGGAACGAGCCGTTTGGCCCATTCTTGGTTCAATACCGAAGT
>VCRD01002361.1:79465-90839 GCA_006783055.1 Trinorchestia longiramus | reverse complement strand
GCACATTATACAAAAATTAACACAAATGCTATGAAAAATCCTGCACCTAATATTTCTAAAAAAATATAATGAGGTTAAGAAATATATCTAAGTCCTAAACACAATTAATTCTAGACTTACTGTAAAAAAAGAACACACTATTCACATTAGGCACTGTCACTTACGGTGTTATCTCTTAAAAGCTACGTTCAGGTTCACGTCGGTTTGGGCTCTGGGAGTCTCCTCAGGGTTGAACTTTTTTAAGAAAGAACCATAGCGACAGTTCTTTCGTACTAAGAATGGTTTTACAAATTACAGCGAATTTTTAATATTTAAAAATTTACAAGAATCTCACTTAAAGTTACAAAAACCTAATTACAAAAATACAGGAAATTTATTGTAAAAAGTACGATTTAATTTGTACGCGATTAATTGATACGCATAACTTGAAAATGGAGCATGAGCAGCGATGTGATGCTACAGACTTGCGACGAGATTTGCTTCGATTGAAACTGTCTCATGACCGTCACGTGTCACAGGCCACAGTTCGAAGTTCAAACAAACTCAGAGTTCGCTTAGTAAAAGTCTGACAGTGACTCCGTGTCTAAGCGTTTCTCGCTTTCTTTCGCTGAGCGAATACTTTGTAATTAACATTTTCTTCATTAACTAAAATTATGCTTTAAAAGTGTGGTAATGAGTCTTATGCATTAATTTGTGAATTCAGATATTTTTTCACGTATTGTCTTAGGCGAAGGAGGCGAAACGCAGAAGTACTTAAAGATTAATTACTTGTGTACTTTGAAATAAAGAGATATTTTATATGTGTGGCAGGCCTAGTCTTTATTGTCTTATAGCTTGGTGATTTAGTAACCAGGGTTTTTATACTTTCTAAAGTTGCAAATGCAAATTCGGAGTGATACGGTTGACATTCTTGAGATTTAAAATTTCTTTGGTGTCCTGGAATTGATACGCTATCGTTTGCGCGTCTAATACTCATGGTTGCTTTATTCCAAAGTAACTATTGTTATTTATCTGCATTGTCATAATTTATTGTCATTACAGAGGCTAACTCTGTAATATGCTGTTAAGTAGTAAGTATTCTTCTAACTTGAATATTTATTTTGCGTTTTAATACGCAAAGCTGTATACGGATGGCAACTAAGTTCATTTTATTGGTTAATGTTATTTATATAATGATATCATTATTTTAAGATTATTATTTTTGTTTCCGAATTGCGATTATTTTCCCCATAATTAGTGACCAAAGCGATTCGTCTTCTAAGAAACTGGAGTTGTATACGCAGTCATTTAGAAATGACTGGCTTAATGTGCCCAAATTGAAAACTTGGCTGAAACCGGATAGTAATGATTCCAACTGTGGTTATTGTAAGTGCTGCAATATTTCATTGAAAACTTACAACAAATCCATGTTTATCAAGCACAGTATTACAGAAAAACATAAGAGAAATATAACTGTTGTAATTACAAGCGTTGATATCGCGCACTTTATGGTAGGAGAACCGTCCAAGGGATCCAAAGAAATTGCAAAAAGCGAACTTATTCTTGCAGTATACTTTGCCGAACATGACCTTCAGTAAGGTAAGTAAGTAAGTATACAGTAAATAAAGTCAGTTTTTAGTAAATCTATTGCATATTATGATTTTTTAGTTTTGGTGGATTTTTGCTGTATATGGGGGAATTTGTACTGCAAATCTGGGGGAAAGAGAAAAACCTCAGTGGAAGCCCTGCACCCAAGCATAGTTTCATTTCAGTTGAGCACTGGAAGGCATCGGTGCGAGGTCTACAGGGTGCGTAAGTTATGTCAGAATACATATATAAGTACTAGTGAGTTCCCTTGGAAATTCTAAGATTTAGATTTGACTCATTTGAAATTACGACGAACTTGAATGCATGGAAAATTTACGACGAATAATTGTTTTAACTGAATACATTTCATTAATATATAGAAAACTTCCATTCTGCATTTTATCTAACAATCACGTGGTTCAGATAGTACTCGTCAAAATTACTTGATTCATAAGTATGAAAATTAAGGATCTTTGGAACATATACATTTTTCTATAGTTCTTATCTCAAAATTTGGTCATTTTGGTGATAATGCATTATCTACATAAGTTTCCAGGTATGTAATCGGAAAGTAATCATTAAATTTTCATTGTTTAAAATATTTCCACATATAACTAAGGTATTTAATCAGTAATTGATAACAATTTCAGTTATTAAATACTTCCACATTTATAAATCAGTAGCACATAAATTGAGATTTGCATATTACACATGGAAAATGTATCATAGTTGTAATGAGGTCCATGCATAGAAAAAATAGGCATTGCCATCGTGCGGATTCTGTCTAGGGCAGCGAGTGACTATTGACTGTATGGAAAGAGCTGCAATGATACACCGGTACTGTAGTTAGCAGCCCATCAATTTGATGCGACCGTTAACCAGTTAAACGAGTTTGAACTTGAAAATACATTTTCAAATACACAATTGTATTTAAATACTGCCCAACTCTGCCTTCAGATACCTTGCTCACCCTGTAGATTTAGCATCTGAGTGTTAATAATTACTCTCAAATAATTAGGAAACATTTGACTCGTTATTTTTTATTCAGTTTAGCTTATTTTAATTTGGTGATATTGGAATACTTGACCAATCTTGATGTAAGATACGTCATATTATTACTATTATGCATTTGTTTCTTATGAATTTCACCATCGTGACCGTCGTTAATGAATATTTTTTGAGATATTGATGTTCATATTGAAGTCAATGTATGTCATGAATGAACACGAGTAATAGTGTGCCTAAAATACTGCAATAATATCAAAGCTTAAAAGTTCTGTTACTATGTAACCTTTTATCATGAAAAAGGCGTGCTTCATTGGTGTGGAAAAAGGAAAAACATTATTAGTTGAACATTTATAATAAAAAATCTACTGTTTTACAGACAATAAGATAACCAGATGCTGGTAGGTTTAGCCAAAGCCAAGCATCTGAACGAACATCTGAATTCTGGCAATGCAGGTGAGGTCTTCCATGACACCCACTGTTCCTTGTCTCAATGTATGTTGAAATTTTATGTGTCAGCGAATATTGCTCCAAGTTGTAAACATTTTATGCTGTCGGTCTATCTGTTATTTTTCTTGCAAATAGTATGGTTATTAGGGGGATATTTAGTATGCTTCACATAAATTGAGATCAAGTGAATGATAGACGGCGAATATAGCTGTCCCTCAGACGCTCAGAGTACTGAAGCGTGGTTCAATACAGCTGCAAGTGTCTTCTATATTTAGTTCGAAAGTATTCTGCAGTGAAATATGCTAATTGAAACATAAACATTCTTGTACAAATATTTCGTCACGCTCTAAATGAGTAGAAATCCAGTACTGTTTTGAACAATAGTATATTCTCCCGGACGAATATTGTAAAATGCAAACTAGTGAACAGCTTTTAAATCAAGCCTGAGCAATTCTTTGGTCCTACATAAAAGTCAAAGATGAAAAGTTGAGTTAACCCATGTATTGCGTATGTGATCGGGTACAATTAAATCGTCAAATGTTTTTTTGAAAATACAGGGTGTCTCAAAAAATGTACTCGCACTTCGAATGACGAGAAAACCTTTATTTATGAACATAGAGTAAAATGGAACATCTTCGAATACAGAAGACAAATGTAATTAAAGAATCATGTTCGCAAATGCTCAAAACAAAAAAGGCCTGCAACACAAAAAATGCAGCATGTTAGTGACTATTAAAGTGTGAGTACAATTTTTGAGACACCCTGTATATGATGTAAATGATCAAAAAAGTGAGATTTTCCACGTAGTTTTTGTTGTATATAGGGCTCCGCGTCCCTGTAGTATCTTTTTTGCTTATTTTAGACTAATAGACTGCGACTTTAGACTATTCTTGTGAATTTAGTTGCTTCTTCTCCGTCTGGTTAAACCAGTTCATGATAAACGTAGATCGTCCTGCAACTGTTCACGGGTAATCACTGGATTTTGCTCAATTTGACGCATTCAATTCCTAGATGACCTTGCAGAAATCTTCATTGGTGCACCTGTTCTCCTAAAATTTTTACTGTTTTGAGCCGTTTTACAATGATTGAACTGATAGCAGTGGAATAGTTGGATTGGTTGAGGCAGAGGGAGCTTAGGAGGTACTGGGAACAGAGAAGGGAGAGGTGGTCAGTTACAGGGAGAACCCCTGATTCCCTGTAGAGGTGCGAGATACAGGCCATTTTGTGTGAACTGGTCGCTATTCGAAGGACGGCGTTTTAAATAAGTTAAAGTTTTCCTATAGATGATTGGGAAGAAGGTGGGAGTTGCGTAGGTGATTATTAAGTGGATGAGGGCCTTGTATTTAGCAAAATTATTATGGATAAGCTGGTTTACTTCTGCGGAGGCGTCAGGAATCTCTTCAGTGTGAAGGGTGAAGGCTTCCCAGTTTGCTTTGTTAAAGTTGGTAAAGGTTTTGCGAGGGGCTTGTGGAGGGGATTGGTCGGTGGGGAGGGAAATTGTTATGAGGAGGTAGTCAGAGTTTAAGCGAATGAGGGTTGTTCAGGTGGTTTCCATGGCTAGATGGGGCCTAACGATTGTGAGGTCAGTGGAGGGATTACCGTTGGAAGGGAGGTGGGTGGGAAATCGTGATTTAAAAGGATGAGTAGGCTGGAGTCAATATCACTGATTATGTTCATGCTCCTCGCTGCAACCCTGTCGTCGTTTGTTAATGAGAACTAGGCTGGGTTATGGGCGTTGAAATCGCGCATTATGATGTTGAGGTCTGTTTGATGGTTGAGAAGGTACGAAAGGTCGGGAGTAAGCAGTAGGGCAGAAAGTTGGAGGAGGAATGTCTATGTTGTAGAGTTTGTAAGGGCTATAGTCTAATGTGACAGTGATTGTGTGTTGTTTTATTGTCATCACCTGGAAAGAAATGATCGGAGGAAAGTAAGGAGTAAGGGATGGAGTGGTGTATGAGATAAGCCAGGCCATCGCCGTCTGCCTGGCGGCGGTTTGCCTCTCGCTATGATGAGAACCTTGTCGTATGAATGCCAAATGCTAAATTATCTGCTGCCATTTTTTGAGTTCACTATGATTTTACTGTTAAAATTATTGGAACATTCAAGAATATTTTACTTGGTTCAATAAAAGTATTGCAATAATTGAATGATTTAAATTCAAGATGTAGATTTTGTTGTACTGTACGAGTACTATTACTTTTTCATCCATTAATACGGATTAATGGTATTTACACCTGTTGAAATACATTTATATTTTTTGTTTCTGCATATATGAGTATTATGAATCTGTATAAAGTTATATGTAGGAAAATCATTTTAATTTTTTTGTTTACCCAAAAAATTCAAAAAATTATGTGTACGAATATTTGTTCCCCCCACTGTAATTACATAAGGTATATTCATTCATGAATACCCTTGTAGATTTGCACACATACCCTGCGCGTACACACCAACATCGTGACGATTCTGCAGTGTGCAAATGGTTGGAGGATTGCCACGGGTTGAGTGAGGATGGGCCTGCGCCAGGCATGGCATTCGCTCGTAAAGTGAGCAACTTTACATCACTGAGTGGCTCGTCAACTGGCAAAGTCATAGAAGCACTGGGTAAGCCATAGGACCTATCTATAACAAATCATAAATTTCCTTCGACACGGTATCTCATTGTGGACTCAATAATATGACATTTTTTCACCCAGAAATCAACACCAATAATGCGGTAGTATTTGGGCTGGTAACATAAATGGGTTGGGCTGAATTTGCGGATATATATTTTTTCAATGGCACATAATGATTTCTATTATTGCAGTTATTATAATAATTGAAAAGAGAAGAAAGAGAACCATCTTTCTCCCCGTGTTGCTTCTCCGTCTGACTTAGGTAGTAAAGTTTTCCGTACCAATGGTCGTAAATGAGGCAAACAACCCTGACGATATTAAAAACTTGAAAGATGCTAAATAACTCCTGCCTTTAGTCAGGTAACAATCTTTCATTCATACTTCAGGAAAACTGAAATACAGGGTGATTCTTAAATTTAGCACCTAAATATTTTCAACGTCTTCCACAAATTGGATTAGTTCTTACTAAAATGTACTTTTTTACGAAATCTTCCGAAATACTAATGTCATTTTGATTACTTTTTCAATACAATCATTTTCCTGTGTCTTCGTGTCAATTCGGGAGATTATATTTTGAAAGCAACTGCTACTTTCAAATTTGATGACATACTCCAAGTCATTTTTTTCCTGGAACTAATTTTACGGAATTTATGCTCTAAATTAGTGTGCACTATATTAAACTTTATAGCACTGCTGTTGTTGCCATTTTATTTACTTCACTTTTGTATATGTGTGTGATATTTGATAGTGTGGCTATCAGGAGTTGCTATAAGTGCAGTTCATGCCTCTAGATGATTTAAAATGAATAAATGATGTCTTTTTTACAACTGATATAATGTGTGCGTCGCAACAAATTGGTTTCCAGAAAGAGGTGAGGGCAATAAGAAAAGCGTTGACCGTGGCCGAGTCCTTCCCCTGAGCACAGATTTAGCAAACAATGGTAAGAGTTCCTACATTTTTAAGTTCTGATATTACATCGGACAGTGATCCGTATGAAGCACAATTGCCGTGTATCTCAAAATGACGACGTTAATAATATTTCTTTTACGACAAATCGTCAAGGCTGCTTGCGATATTAATAAATTTCCACCATACCTGCTATGATGTGATTTTTAGAGTCTAATTATTAGTATTAGTAAGCGTGTAAGTGCTTCATTGGTCAGCAGTATTGGAAGCAACACATGGAGTATAAGTATTATTGACAATACTGTGTATATTATATTTACGAGCCTCCTAAAATTTTTGGAATGTGATATTTTATATCACACGAACATGAATTGATTATTTAAGACCCCTAAATTACCAGTTTGGCATTCATCGTCAGGAGTGACGGCTATATTTTAAGTTCGAGCTTGAATTTATTCGTAAAACTTTTCAGATGAGCATTTTGTACCTCTCTTCTTTTTTCGATTCCTCTGTATTTGTGGTATGATTACATCAGAATATGTTTCAACTAAAAGCAAATTAATAGCATTTCTTGACAACACAAGTTTGCAGCAGGCATGTACTGATCAGGTATTCAGTTCGCGGGGTTGAAGTGGAGAATGACAGACCAAGCTAGCAGGCAGGTAACAAACTGTCTTATTAAGAGGGGCTAGTAAAGTATTGCTGTTGAAATAACTGCCCTTGCATAACCTTTAAATGTTTCAGAACTATTTGAAAACCTACTTAAATGAAATCCAAAGTACGTTATACACTGTGTGTACTATTGAACAGAAAAATGGAATTTAATAGTACAATTTCACTTTGTAATAAATATCTTACGCATCAGTTCATATACTTTCCAGTGATATGCCCATTGTTTTTATGAGTACAAATTTTAGTGCCAATGTCGACACCCGTACCGAACGTCTGTTACCTTAATCCTTGATATGGCTCAATAAAAATGTAAAAGTCTTAATTTAAACTGGTTATGTAATATTAATAATTGGTGCACGCACAATATGCAATTTTATTTCCAATAATTCTTGTCATGATGGTCTTATTTCCAGCTAAGTCGACAACTACCGCAGGCAGAGTGAACGAGTCAACCAATGTTCTCCCCTACGACTACCTTGCAGTAACTCTGAACGAAAGCGAGACATTGGATTCTCAAAACGATACCGCTGGCGACTTCAGATCAAGTGTGAACTCGGATGTAAATGGAGCAGCAAAATACATTCCCCACACACAGGTGAACTTGACCGTGATAGTAAAAACAGACCCTAATTCTTAGAAAATTTTAGTACTCAACAAGGAATTGCGTTTTGAAGACGTAGTGTGATTGTGTAAAACTGGGCTGTACTTGAGTATAGAGCAACAACGCTGGTAAAATATTCGCACAGTGACTTGAAAGAGAACTGGTCGCCTGAACTCGGAGTTCTACTTCGTGAGTAAATTTTCTATCATTGAATACCCCTCTAATTTAGGGCTAAAGCCAAAACATGCAATATCACCCTCGACATCTATAATAGTACTTGCACTCATGACAAAATTCTTGAATCATCGACCTAGGAAGAACAGTGGTACAAAGAAACTGCTGTGGCTCAGCGTATCTCTTCTTTATTCATGAGTTTCGTTGTAGTTTAATATAAATGTAGAACATTAACATTCTCAGGGGAATACTATTAGGTTGCATCAGCTATAGATATGCCTTCAAGACTTAAATCTTACATACTTACTTTGTTCCTTTAAATTTTCATAATTAATTTTCTGAATTGATTGCAGTTGAGTAGAAGTTGCTTCCTGCTTGAAAATCAAGAAGTAAATTATGGTTTTCAAAGCGACATGCAGGTGAGAATTGTTGGTCAGTATGCTCTTCTCGTTTTCTCGGTCAATGAGGCACACAAAGGAGTAGAGTGTGTGCCTTCTTGAAAATGTTCGTTAACAATGAACGATTTTACTGTGAAATCTTGAGGGAATACAATGTTGATGCTACTGATGTGTACGCGTGAATGTTTTTCCTTTTGCACTTCTATTTCCAGCTAAAATTTGTCATGTTTAATACCGAAAACTCATTTAGTAAGATGGAACTCATATTTTTCTCAAATGATGAAGTTCTAAACAGCAACAGAAGTCAGCAAAAGAATATAACCAGCCTATTTCAATTCAAGCATGTGTTCTGTAATAAACGTTCTCCGTAAACTTGCAGTCAAAATAAAACAGCCCCATTACTTTCTTAAATGCATTGATTAGAAAATGAAATGAAATACGGACATAGCGGGAGTTTCCGTGCAAATATATTTTTCTGAAAATTGAAACCAGGTACCATCCTTTTATTCACTGCAAAAACTCATTGGATTGAATTTAGTGTTTACTATCTGTAAATCGGGGTATGCGGCATAAGAATAATTGACTAATATGTATTCTCCTTGAAACGGGTTTTTAGTCATGTGTTATTGATTTTTGCCTTCAAACACAGGCTGCATGGGGAAAAGATTTCGTCGAGTCGTCGTGTGTTGATAATATGCAAGAAATCGTCTCAGTGATGGCGAGGAAGAGGAAGAGTAGCGGAAGCTACGACTACTCTAAAAGAATCCAATGTCAAGGTTAGTAGGATTGAAATGACTAATTAATTTGAGATACAATTCAGTGTATATCCGGTGCAATGGCCTTGTGTTCCTTAACGTGACGCACTAAACATGTATGTAGAGGTACTAGGATCGGCAATAACCCTTTTTTCCAAAGCTCCAACTACCCGGTTAATATGGGATTGAAATTGTCCCAATTTCTTGATGTATTAACTGGTTCCTCGCTACGTTGGTGAGTAGAACCTGAATTATGATGCAAAATACTATGCACTGGAGCCTCGGCAAGTATCTTAGTGTTTAACACGTTGCCTCCGATTGCGTGGCCGGTGTAAATCTTCACTTTGTACACATTATGACTAAAAGTCGCTGTAAAATTTACAGACCCTAACCTAAGTGGCCCACATACGTACCACTTTGAAGTCAACGTGTTGATTTGAAAAATGTTAATCTTTTCTTCTCTCATGCTCATAGATACAGTTGCATTTCCTGAGCGCGAAGAAACGTGTGAAAAACAATTCAGCTAACACAAAGAAATAAACAGCATTCTCTCACATATTAGGGGTAAAAGAGTTAAATATGTTTATCATAATAACAGCGCTATATATCATACGTTAAGATGTTTTTTACATGTTGAATGATTACAATCCAGAAAAACAGTGGAGGCTAATTCAAGAAAAAATGAGGCAACAAATCTGCAAAATGGTGGCCAAGGGCTTTCTGTACATTAACTATTCAGCTTCATGCTTGCCAAGCAATCTTCGGCTCAATGAAAATATTTTACACATTTGATTTGTGTGGAAGAGCGTGCAAAAATATTAGGGGCTGATAACACCGAAAAGGATTATAAAGATGAATTTGTCACCAAAAGTTGGAAACGATTCATAATTTCCTTATATGTTATCAAAAAAATGTTAGCTACACTTGATCGTAGTAATTAGGTTACACATTAATTTCCAGTTTACGTTTGCCAAAATTGCATTGAATACATTATATGGGTGTAAGCTTGCACTGCACTGTTACTCTGCTCGAAAAATCAAAATGACATTTCAAATAAAAAACAAGACGTAACAATCGAATATTTATAGACGTATTTGTAACAATCGAATATTTATAGACGTAACAATCGAATATTTTTCGTTTTTTTAATGGTAGGGTTTATAACGCCAACCCTGGAAAATTTTTACTCCGATAACGTATCTGATGTTATTTTTTTCAATGCTAGAATGAAAAATTAATATAAATTCGAAGTATCGCACCCATACGTTGCATTTACTACAATATTTGTAATTTATGTAGTTCTGCTTGGATAATGCCAATGAGAATGATCAGTCTTGTACATCTGAAACCAATTTTTACTCGTTAGCGAATTGTAACACACGTTTTCTTATATATAAAAAATCTGAAATAGACCCTCTATGTCCAAAGAAATGTAATCAGTGGGAGTAATGGGTAATTAATAAGTAATAACAATATGATTCATAATAATCAATAAACAGCATAGAGGATGGTCTTGACATTTTTGTGTCAGCATTATTAGATTATTAAAATAAATTTTGATATAGTATTCATTAATTTAATAAATGGTAATTTTACTTTCATTTGGTTATTTGTAATTCAATTGTAATTATTTAATGTAGAAATGACTCTTGTGAAGCAATACATTTGTAATGTGGTATTTTTTTCGAAAACGCTACGATTCGATGCTCATAACACCTTTTAAAGCTGATCAGTGTAGTAATTGGTGGATGACATTCTTTTGTTTGCTTAACTGCTTTAGGAGACGCAAGTGACGGCCAAAGGGTTAACCAGCCTTGTCAACAAGATTCAAGAGTCAAGTTGGTTGACTACGCTTCAGGTACAAGTAGCTGCTCGTCAAATCAGTTTTCCTTCTATGGTAAGTGTGAAAATATTTTACATTTACGTTTCCTAACATTTGTTACTCTATTTTTAAATAAAAATATTAGTGGATGGGCATTCTTTACTGTACATTTTATTTGGTTTGCATTTGTAATGATAAATTTGAGATTGTCGACATCTCTGAGCAATTTTTTCACATTCGATCCTTTAGTCATGCAACATCATTTTATGCAAATCTCGGCGTACACGGATTAAAATTAGTCCTAGTTATTCATAACTTGAATCTAACATCATATTAGTTGAGTTCTCATACGATAAGGACAAACGAATTAGATGAGAAAAAGTGTACGAGTGAAATTGGGGGAAAGAAAA
>VCRD01002361.1:59174-79101 GCA_006783055.1 Trinorchestia longiramus | reverse complement strand
TGCCAAGCCTTGTTCCGAGATTCTTCCAAAAGCCTCTACTCGGCGCTTATTCCATGAGAATGGAACTTCTGATGCGGCAAATCTTACATGTGAGGAACAAGATGAAATACGAGGAGTAACCATTAGTGCTAAATTAAGAAAAAACATGTGTAAATATAGATCAATTAGAAAGAACTATCTTCTAGCGACGCTTTCGGTCATTTTTTGAGTCATGCATAATGTAGGCGGAAGATTAAAAGTCAATTTTACGATAATGCGCCTGCTTATACCTGTTGATTTTTTTAAGTCTGAAAATTGATAGGATGCAATACCCACAAAACCTTCGAAAGCTACCTGGATTTACATATGTTAAAAGGGTCATTGGATCAATGGTGTCATTGATTGACATCATTTAAATAAGGATGTTCAGAGTGGTTGTTAAATATCAGACCGAATTTTTTTATTACACTTCCATAATAGTGAATGAATTTTAGAAAACAAAGTCTTTGTGAATTCCAAAGAAATATTAATTTTATTTTGAGAACTTATTAAATATAACATTTTTCATATGCCACCCCCCGAGTGTATCCAAGAATTGACACGACTACGTAGGCTGTTCATCTTAGCGCTGGTGATATTTAATCCAATTCATTGGATTTCTGCCTCGATGGATGCCATGAATTGGTGTAGATTTGTTGGCTTTTCATGGTAAACTCTTCATTTTAGAGATACCAAAAAAAAATCCAAGGGTGATAGGTCAGGGGACGAGTTGGTCGTTAAATATCGCCAAATTTGAGATAAATTTTCCTGGACTCACGCAGAATACCCGTACTCACAGTGTTCATATGGCACGTCGCCCCATCTTGCTGAAAGTAGAGATCCTTGGTATTAATGTCACTAATTGCTGGGTTAAAAATGTTATTATAATTTTCTTCTACTGCTGTCCATTGACAGCAACTGTTTGGCTCTTGTTATCCCCGACGAAATAGGGATCAATAAACCCGTTCTCAATAAAACTGCACCACGCTCTCACCCTAGCAGAACTAAGTGGAATTTCTGTGATATCAATATGATTTTCAGTACCCCAAAAGCAAGTGTTCTTGTTGACACATCCGTTAAAGCTGAAGCAGGCTTCATCTAACGTAATTGATCATCCAACAAAATCTGGATTTTACCAGGTTACCTTCTGGTTGATCCACTTTCGAAACGAAACACTACGCTCAAAAGCTTGTTTATGCAACTTCTAGCAAATCTGAATTTTGTACCGATGTGTCAGTAGATTATTCTTCAATATCTTCTGAACCGAAATATAGCTTACTCCAATTTGTTGAGAAAAATGTCGGAGACTGATGTTTGGTCCGACTCCCCCATTGCCTTCGCATTTTCAATATTTTTATTCACAGTATCGCTGCATGGCTTTCCTGGATAGTTTTCTTTTCCAAACCGTCAGAATCAGAGATCTCACTTTTTAACACGCGTGTAAATAATTTTTTTCGATAGAGTGTTGAATATTTAATATATCTTCTTGAAACTTCGCTGTGCCTTTATTATGCTACTTTCTTCGTTATAATAGGTAGTTACTGAGTTGCTATTTCGTGCAGCTGGTCATTTTTTGGTGACCTTAAAAGTGAATGCATTTTTTGTTTGAATCAGCTTTTTATGCTAGATGTAGTACCAAGAATTTAAACATATCGAATAAAAGTGGTATTTCTTTCACAATTTCATATATGATTTTTTTTAAATGCATCCAATATTATCAGAGGTATTTGAGATTCTTATAGATCCAATGAATAAAAATCCTTCTGTTATACTACCGAAAACGAAATATGCAGTTCTGAAGACATGGTGCTGCATTTCCACTGCTATCGTAAGTTAAAATGGTAGCATTTTTTTAGTATTTCTGTAGGAGCGTCATTCGTTTCTTTTGTAGTTGGGATGAATCACCTTAAGATTTCTAAGAGGCATTTTGCCCCCGAGGAGGAGACCAGATGCTTGGGTGAAAGTGTATCTTATGTAATGACATAGGAAAAGAGTTCCAAATAAGACAAACAGTAAGAAAGGGGATGTAACAGTGTTGTGGTAAGCTCGATGATGTAAGACCTATGGGCGTTCAAACTGTATGGAAAGGTTCTTTTTTTGTAGTAATAATTTGCTGATTTCGGCTGTGACTAATGACAACATTCCGCCATCCTTTGGTCGTGAATGCAAGTACCATACTCTGGTACGGCAATTATTTGACCAGATTCAAGACCATGACAAAACAAATGATATTATTGAAATTTATGGAAAACAGAGCTAAGAAGAACTGGTTCTGAGGGAGGGAGAGCATATGCACCTAATATGAATGTATTTCATCGTTTGTTAGTATTCACTTTCATGCGTCACGTGTAAAAACAATTATATAGTTATTTTGGTAAAATAATGATAATAGATATATGAAACAGCAAGAGAATTTCACTCCTGCTGTAAATGTTGAACAGTTTTGATTGAGTTTTTATGCTTCTGGTTTAATGTTTGTGTAAGATTTTACTATAGACATAAAGAACTACCGTTTGTCTGATGACTTGCTAGTTTTATGTACCTAATTTTTTACAGGCACCGATGTTATGACAGCAAAGGCTGCGGTTCCACTTCACCTTCCACTCTCGTCCATCGGAGGCTTGGATATCACAGAAGAAAACTCTCAACCTGCTGATCCCATTCCAATAAAAATACCCTCAAGAAATTTCAAGAAAGCAGCGCGAGCAAGTGGGAAAGCTTATTTTACAGTCGCAGGGAAATTTATAGGTGAAAAAAATTTCCTGTTCCACAAATGCACATGTGTATATAAAGAGTGTAAGGCCTTAACTGAAACTATAAGGAAAGAAATCCATCAGAAATTCTGGGCCACTAGTAACTGGCATGTACAGAGCACCCTTATCTGCCAAACTATTAAAATATCGGAGCCGAAACGGTCGTCAGTAAGGCAATCCAGAGTGAATCATTCGATAAATTATTTTTTGGGTAACAAGCATGTGTGTAAGTTGGTTTACATGAAAACATTAGGGATTTCCAGTGGGAGAATAAATTACTGTTTGAATGCAAAAACGCATGAGGGATTTTGCTCCCCGGATAAAAGAGGACGTCAAAAAGCTCCCAATAAGACGCCAGAGTCCAAACTCGAAGTAAAAACATTCCTTGACTCTCTCCCAAAATTTCAGTTGCACTACTCGCAGAGTGACCGAAAATACTTTCACCCTGATTTGACGACCACGAAATTGTACGAATTATACAGCGAAAATGTATCGTCAGGCATGCCATTACACAAAATGAAATTTCTTCGAGTATTCAAACAATACAATGTCCCAATTTATTTACCCTAAGCAGACTCTTGCCAAACTTGTGATACTCTGAGTATTAAAATTAAAGCCGCGGAAAATCAGAACCACCGGTTACTACTAGAAGGTCAGAGGACAGCTCATCATGTACGGGCTGAAGAAGCAAGAAATGCTCTCACGCTAGCGTCAAACTATTCCAAAACTAGAGAAGACGTATTGGTGTTCACGTTTGACCTTCAGAAAACTCAGCCCCTTCCTCATATGACAACCTCTGTGGCTTTTTATAAGCGATAATTATGGCTTTATAACTTGGGAATAACCACTCGGCATGACAACAAAGGCCACATGTGCACATGGCTCGAAAGTGAAGGCAAAAGACGCGCGAATGAAGTCTGCTCGTGCATGCTGGAATTCCTCAAGACTCAAAATTTGTCAGCCATTGAACAAGTAAAAACATTCAGTGATTGTTGTGGGGGTCAGAACAGAACCAGAACAATGATATCCTTTATGATGTGGGCTTGCCGGAACTTCGACCTGAAGAGTTGGGAGTATCGATTTATGGAACCTGGGTACTCGTATTTGCCCAACGACTCAGATTTTTGTAAAATTGAAAAGAGGAAGAAAAAGTATGGACCAATTTACTGTAAAGATACGTACACTGCCCTCATAAAGGAGTCTCAGACTAAAGCGTAATTTAACGTGTTAGATATGTGTGGTAAATTCAATAATGTGCACAATTTAGTTGAGCAAAGAAAATTCACGAAAAAAAATGCTAGAGAAGAACCGTTTAATTTTATAAAGTTGAACTGGTACAAATTTTTTCAAAATAACTCAGTTTATTTCAGACAAACCGATCGAAATGGCAGTATTCAGTACATCGAATTTCCCTCTCTTACTGAGACCTTTAATACAGACCTGCACTCTTCTGTTCAATCAATTAAAATAAGCCAAGAGAAATATCAGGATTTAATGACTTTGCTACAGTTTGTCCCTGAAGTGCATCATAAGTTTTACATGGATTTAGAATATTAAAATCAGTCACCTGTAAACGGCGGCCAATTGTACGTTTCTTGGGTTTGTTTGGAATGTTTTGAACATACATCGAACATATTTGTATAAATAAGCAATGTGTTACTTTTAACATGAGAAAACGTTTCTTTTCACTTGTTTCGTGTATTATATGTAATTTAATTATCGATGTAGTATTCAACAAAGCACCATCTTCCTTCTCTTCGTACCCTAAAGTATTAACTTTGAAACTGTACGAAGGTAAAAGATATTTCCTATTGAAAATTTACGTCACAATGTTGACGAAAGGAGAGGTATGACATGTACTTATATGATAATTTAATCGGCTTCTGTTTGGTGGGTGGTGTAAAATTCAACTATTATTGTTTGCAAGAGACTAGAAAGTGTAACTGTAGTCGCATCATTCAGTAAAATAATGTACATGATTACCATAAATGAATAATGTTCGTCATTCAAGCAAGAAACACGTTCGTAATTTGTAAATTATCCCATTTTTGACTCATAGATGTCGCCATTAGAATGTTGTTAATGTATATATTTTTTCTAAGGAAAACTGCCGATGTATTACTAATTGAATCAAGGGCACTTTAGACGTGATTCATTTTGATTTTTTAGTAGATATTGTTCTGGGTATACATGTTAGTTAAATTCATTAGTAATAATGTTTCTTACAAATGTAAACTATTGCATTAGTGAAGTTCGATATTCAATGCTCAACACGAGGTGGGTTCTCTGTATCAGATAACTAATTATATCTTAGAACGACTGTGACTTCCAATCAAATGGCATTTATTTTTTGGACTTCGTTGTTGTTGTTGTAGTTACCGTCCTCCAGCTACTGTCAGCTCAGAAAGCCGGCATCACGCAAGAAGCACGCCACCGTAACGTGCTCCTCTCAAAGTTGTTTTATGTTGTGCATTCCGTGTTGCTGCCACTGCACGGCTAGATCCCGGCAGTACAGCAACACGTGCTCGGTGTCATGTGGGGAAACTTTACAGAGGGGACATATGTTTGGTGTTGATGGGTCCAGTCTGTGTTTATATGATTGTAGTGATACGTGATGTCCGCATTTAAGTCTGGATAGGCATACTCTATCTGTTCTGTTTAGTATTTTTCTGTCAGGTTGATTGGAGGGGGTGGATGTATTCGAATGGTGTTTAGTTTCCAGTCTTCAAGTGCTTTGTGTGTGAATGTAGTGTGTATGTGTTTTATGATGTTGTGATTTCCTTCCCGTCCCGTGTTCCCTGTTAGCATGGAGGGCAGAGTGTGCAGGAGGTTTGCGTGGTATCTGTGCGGTGCAGTTATGATTCCTCTATGTGCGGGACTGGGGTACACCATGTAAAGACAGGGACTGTATGGGTTGTTGATAACGGAGGCTAGGAATTGTGTTCCTCTCATGTCTAGGTGTTATTGGATGGTGAATACTTGTGTTTCTGGATGTACGTGTGCTGTGGGTGAGGTTTATGTGGAGACTGTAATGATCCTTAGAGTTTTGTTTTGGATTGTTTGAAGTTTGTTTATTTTTGCTTTCAATGCTATGAGTGCCCAAGCTGGGCTGGCGTATGAGATGATTGATCTTATGTATTGTTTGTAGATTATGGTTATGGTTTCCTTGTCTTGCCCAAAGTTGGTACCTGTTAGTGCGCGAAGCGTGTTCAGTCTATTGTTGTATTTTTCTCATATTTCCTCTGTGTGTTGGCTGAAAGGTAACACCTAAGATTTTGGTGGCATGTGTGTGTGGTGTTGTGGTGCCGTGTAGAATGACGGTGGGTCCATGTTGGTGTTCTGCATTATGGCTTGTCAATGTTGTAGCTGTGGATTTGGTAGGGGCTATTTTTAGTCTGTTGGTGTTCATCCATGTGGTGATGGTGTCCGTGTAATGTTGTACTTGAGCGAAGCATGTGTTTATATTGCTGTGTGTGGATGTGATCGTGATGTCGTTTGCGTATGATGCTATGTGTATGTTTTCTGGAGGCTGTGGAATGTCATGCATGTAAAGGTTAAATAAAGTGGGTGAGAGTACAGAACCTTGCGGTATTCGTTTGGGAATGTTATGTGTTTTTGAAAACTTGCCATTGTAGTGTACGTATGTGTGTCTACCTGATAGGTAATTGGCAAGCCATCTTTTAGTGTTATTGTGTAGTTCAGTGTTAAATATTTTTTTAATCAGGGGATAGCGTCGAAAGGTTTGCTGATATCAATGGTGAGCACAAGTGTTCGTTTTGCTGGTTTGCGCGAGTTGATGTTGTCTTACATGTTTTGTGCAATATTAGTGTGAAGCGTGGTTGTAGAATGATGTGGTCTGTATCCGTGTTGTGTTGGAGACAGTGGTGCTTGGGGTGTTGTCACATTTAGAATGAGTCGCTCTACAACTTTTGAATGTGTGCAGAGCAGGGTTATTGGTCTGTATGAGGCTTTGTCCGTGGGGGATTTCTTGGGTTTAAGGAGATCTATGATTTTTCCGATTTTCCAGAGGGAAAGGAATATACAGAAGCTGTATGAATGGTTTGAAATGTTTGTTAAAGTTTTAATCCCGTGTTGTCGTAGGTGCTTGAGGTGGTGGTGTGAGATGTAGTCAGGGCCTGTGGCTGCAGAGTTTTTGAGTTTGCGTATAATGTTTGAAACTACTTGGGGATTTGTGAGTGTAGTGTTGTTGTCAAGAGCATATTTGTGTTTGAGTCTGTGGGTGTGCTTGTCTGCAATTGTGGCGCGTACCTTGCTAATGCCAGCGTAGTGGTGTATGAGTGTGTCTGCTTGTTTCCGTCTTAGGGGTATGTTCACATCAGTGGTGATTGCTGTATGTGTTTGGGAGGCGTTTGTGTGGGAATTTGTTATGTTTCTAATGGTTGCACTCAGTGTGGACCAGAAAAAGTAAACCCAACTTTAAATGTTAACTACTTCACAGTAAATGAAGATATTTTAGGTCTGTTGTTTGCATTAAGTGCAGAGAAATGTTATCGATAAAAATGTCAAGTCACATCAAATTGGTTCCACTTCTATCTCGCACCAACGAGGTAAATCATAGCTTTAAAAATGTGAGTTGCACATGAAGTATATTAAGATTACGATTGATAGCCAACTTTTAAACATTAGTAGTTTTCGATAAAAATACTTAAGTTTCATTTGCTGCATTACACTCAGAGATACGTATCGTGGATACAAAGCTTTGGGTCAGAGTATAATTAAAGTCCAAATCGTCTGAAAATTAACACTTATGAGCTAAATTTCCAAATAACGAAGCCCATCGCTATGCAACTCACGAATGAACGATGGATATTCATGAACAACATCTACGCCGAAAGAAAGAGCTTAAAGGAAGTTCAAAATGAATTTGAACAGAGGATACCCAACTTTAAATGTTAATTACTTTACAGTGAATGAAGATATTTTAGATCTGTTATTTGCACTAAGTACAGGGAAATGTATTCCATGAAAATCACCAATCATCTTGAATTTCCTTGGTTTAGATTGGAAATAGTACCATGTGTTTTAAATTTATTGACAGTCTTCCAGACAGTCTTCTTGGTTGGAGAGCTTCTTTCAGAAAATCTCGTCGAATTTATTTTGAACTTCCTTTAAACTTTTTCTTTCGGCGTAGACGTTGTTAATGAAAATATGTTGTCCATTTGTGAGTTGCATAACGATGGGCTTCGTCATTTGGAAATTTAGCTCTAAGTGTTAATTTTCAGACAATTTGGACTTTATTTATACTCTAACTTAAAGCTTTGTATCCACGATACGTATCTGTGTGTGTAATGCAGCAAATGAAACTTGAGTATTTTTATCAAAAGTTACTAATGTGTAAAAGTTGGCTATCAATCCTAATCTTAATATACTTCATATGCAACTCACATTTTTGCAGCTATTATTTATTTCATTGGTGAGAGATAGAAGTGGAACCAATTTGATGTGACTTGACATTTTTATAGAGAACATTTCTCTGTACTTGTGCAAACAACAGACCTAAAATATCTTCATTCACTGTGAAGTAATTAACATTTGAAGTTGGGTTTACTTTTTTGTGGTCCATACTGTACAGTTTGTCTTGTAGGCTAGTGATTTGACGAAATTTTTTCAGTTTTCTGTTTGCTTTTTAGTAATTCTTCCCGTGATTTGTTCGTTCAGATCCTGGATGTGTCGTGTGGTTTGGTAAGTGTGCGGAATGGGTCTATTTCTGAGAATGTTACGTTTTCTGATTAGTCTATATACTTCATGTGTGAAGTTTGGTTTATAGTGTTTTCTGTTACCTTCTGGAATGAGTTTTTTGTCAGCTTTTGTGAGGATGAAAATGAATTCTACTGCCGTTTGATTTATGTCATTTATGGGGTGGGTGTTGAGTGCTGCGAAAAGTTGTTCTGTTTGTTCGGTAAACCTTTCCCGGTTCTTTTTTGTAGTTCGTGTGTGTTTGCCTGGAATGAGTGTTGAGGTCCTTGCCAGTGTGTACTGTGTCGACAATAGGGACTTCATTTTTTTGTATAATAATATGTACGCTATTAAGATGTAAAATCCACCAATAGTATTCACACTTAAAAGCGCAGTAACTTTTATCATCACATTGGGATTTTTCATTTGCCCTGCCCTTTCTTTGTGACATCAGTTGGATTATTTTTTATAATTTTAAGTTGAACAATAGTAACTATGAATTAACTTGGAACGCAAAATGTGTCTCATCATGAACAAATACATGTGAAGGATGGTTATGACTTTTTCTCTGTTTGATGGCCAAGTATGTAAATAAGTTAATTATTAATGTTAATGTGACATGTTCATCTTCACCCAAGTATTTTTTGAATGAAGTTTGTCGTGGCTGAGTCATCGTCGGCAGTAGTTTTTTGCGCTGACAATGTACGCTGCGTGAATTGCAATAAAGAGACGCATACAGCTTGTTTTTTCATCTTGACCCTTCAATAACATGTCCTCAGATTGAATGGTTCAAATAAATGTATGCTCTATACTTCGACTATACGGTAGGAGCATTATTTTCGCATACGCCAATTATATCTGTGAGCAAAGATTTTTTCCTTCGTGCAAATTTTTTCATTAAATTTTTTCCTCATGCCCTGCACTTTCTATCAAGAAAAAATACGAATAACTCGCAGAAAGCAAATCTATTCAGAAGTTCTAAATTTCTGCCTGGTGACAATAGCTCTGACTAGTGACAATAGCCTTAAAAACAAGCGTCCTCTGGTAAAACAGGTTAAAGAAGAAGTTTTGTTGATTATAAATTGAAAATTTTGAATAGAATTCACAGTAGCATATAATTTCGTCAAGTTATTAGTCTGGTACGACTTCCCATGTCGGCTGAATAGTCAAGCAGAGGAAGGAGCTAAAAACTCGAATAATTTCCAAAATGTCTCCTCAAAAATTGGATGTCAAAATGTGGGTCGTGCAACGCTGTCACTGACGACAATGAAATACTTCTGAACGCATGGATACGTTTGACCAGGAGAAATACATTCCACAGAGTTAAATTTCCATGAAAAACTATAACCCTATTCCAACATCTGGAGGCGGAAAAGAATATTGAAAGTGAATGTTCAGTTATTAATGGTAACGACATTTAATAGAAATTCTAAAGTAACCGACCTTAAAATTTGTAGTGCAATTCCGCTGCATAAGTTATTAACAAAAATTACAAACCTCAGCAATATTTCACCCGTGATGAGTCAGAACCGCTTTGGGTGAAATTGCCAGTGCTTTCATATTTTACTGTAAAAGAGTTTCCTCAGTTTCAAGTTAGTAAGAGTACAGTAACCCTGCTTTTAGGCAATAAGGTTGCTGCACCCGAAAAAGTGAAACCCCTGCTCCTACGCATCGCTCAGAAAACCTGACCATTGGTGAATGATGAAAACAAAGTTTACAAGCAATAAGGCGCATTAATGAAAAAGTTCGGGTCACGAAGAACAAATACATTCCTCGAGTAATGAGATTTATTCTTTTTACCCTCCGTCAAAACACAATTTTCAGAATGATCTCATCAACAAACTCATGTTCTAAATGAAACCTCTGTATTCGATACACATTTCACTGATCAGTATACCCACATATAAGTGTCAATTATGGAACATATTCCAACTTTCCTCCTACAACCTTCAAGGTAATATCTGTTTGTGTGAGAAATAATATTAATAGAATAGAATAGAATGAGGCTATAGGAACGAACCTTCTGGCCCATTCTTGGGTCGGATAATTACTTCGATAATTATTCGGTTGTTTACCCAAGTCCCATGCAGCATTTCTAACCGTGTCAACCATGTCGGCAGCGGGATACTCATTTAGTGTTAAAATTTATCGTCCAGTCTTGACATTTAACACCTAGACAATAACGTAACTTCATGGTTAAGGAACAAACTAAAGGTAATAATGGTAAATTCCACTATTACCTTCTATATAATTTTCATTGAAAAATTAGCTAAACAATACGCTTTCAATCATTAACAATAATTCATATTCGAAGATCTTATATTATAGGTTTCAATACCTAGATTAAAAATTTTGAGAGTAGAAAATAATAGCGCACTAAGTAATTCGAATTGTTTTGTTCTACATAACTATTTTATTAGTTTATAAGATGCAATGATAATTTATTTCTGCTCGTACGCTTTCAACATGATCAGTTATTGTGTTGTCATTCATAAAGTTAACCGTGTAGTACACAAGCACCCTTCGACTTCATGCACACAAAGGTAGTTCAAATTTGCGATTCGACTTTTTTGTCACACTCACACCTGCACATTAGAAATTATTTTCACACATGCAATGATAATCTGTTTTCCAATTGTTAGGCTCTGAATAAAATCGGCTATTGTTTTTTGTCGAATCTCAAATGTGAATAATCATGCAAGATGCAACTTCCAATACCTTTATTTTTAACGACTCATTGGTGTTCTTTCTGTCACCAGATTTTCTGAGTTGTTTTAAACCCAGAACCTTAAAATAACGTCAGAGTATACGTTTTAAAGTTTTTCTTGATCATTGTATTACATATCATAATAGATGTATTCAAAAAATACTTTAATTTCCACGAATTTCAAAATTTAATCGAGTTGTATTATATTCTGTATGTATCAACATTTTTGGAAACGAATGGATTCAGTATTTGTTTTCCTTTCGCTGAGATCCCAGTGTTAACATTACTATAGTTACTATCTAAGAAGTTTTTCTGGTTTAAAATTACTATCACTGAAATTTACAACGGTGAGACTGTACCTAAAGGTATCAGACAAAATTAGGTAAACAATAGAATTACCTTGTCTATAAAAATTGTTGTTTCATTACTCAGAAGCAACTGTTAGACCGGTTAGGCCTCGTTCCATCTTGGATTATGGAATACGGCAACGATTACAAGTATGAGATGTGGGGTGAAACAAAACACAGTCCAAACTTGGACCTTATGTCTTATACGTCCATCAGGCTTGGCTACAAGAAGAAGAAGAAGGAACTCAGTGAGTCCCACAGTACAGTTTACACATGAACATAGAAAACGGGACGGAAGTAATTTAATGGGTGACTGCAGCAACTCATATATATGTATAAATATATATACTGAAGTTGGATCTCAACAGCAACAAACTCTATTTAATTCAGTAGGACATTGAAACCCTCACATTTTCTGCTGCGAAAAACTTTTCTTGCATATACTCGTGTGAACGAGTGTATTTTTTAAAACTGGGTTTTAAAATTAAAACAAGAGCTGGCATTCTTATATTTAATATTTAAAGTACACACAGATATTTAAAGTATACCAAACTATTGGTTGATCTGCCAAATAATTAATTTATTTGGACTAAAATAATTATACCAGGAGGAGGGGGAATATCATCTGATTACAGAGTTCGACTAGAATGTTCAAGCAATCACTATTGAATCTTTTTTCAGTCACATTATCAAGTAGTTCATTCATCACACTAGCTGATGTATGACCACCTAAATATTTTTCACCCAGTTTTTTTTGTGGTTACTTGCATTGTTCAGATCAATGTCTGACAGTTTACTCGATTGTAATACAGAATCTCTGACAAAGTAACTCAAAACGTCTTGATATTCTTCTGAAAAATTTGAATACAAAACATAAATTCTGAAATGCTCAGATTGAAATTTAATATTGAGCCTGTTTACTTTCCTCAAAATATATTGAAAAAAGAGTGGCAAACGTTTAGTACCACGAGATTTAAGTCTTTTGTAAATATCGTTTGCTCCGTCAAAGTTGTTCGTTTTTGCTTCTGTTTCAAAATATAGAAGTCGAGCAAAGTATTGGTCCAATATTGCATAAATAACATTTTCTCTAGACAGCCATCTAGTTTGTGATGACTTTGGAATTATATGAAGTTTGCAATTGACGGTCTCCTGTATTAGTGTGAAATCACGCTTCCTCTTACCACTACGAGAAAAGTAGGAAGTTAAGTTTTTCATAAACGCTTCTAAAGAAGATGGTAGTACTTTGACAGCATGAAATGCACATTGAGGAAATGAATGAAATATGCATCCCATTATGAACACTGAAGAAACATCGTCTATCAATAACTTTTGAAAGCCCCCTTTTGAACCCATCATTGAACTACAATTGTTACTGCCAAACCCGATTACGTTCTCTTGTGGAATTTTATTTTCACTTAATAATGACTTCACAAATTTATATAATCCTTGATCAGTTCCATCTTCTACAACAACACTATTTAAGAGTGCATCCATGACATCCTCCTTCTGTATGTCAAAATACCTGACTAATATCGCCAACACTTGAGTCACGGAAATATAAGTACATTCATCTATAAGGCGAAAAACTTTTGTGCTCTGCATATCTCAGTTATCATGTTTTTTCATCATAAGCTAGACCATCTTGAATTACATGTGCAAGCTGAGTTTGTTTCACTTATAATTGTTCCGCAATTTTGCTGTCTGGAAATATTGCTTTGCAAACCGGAAGGAGATGATCAATATTGGCAAAAGGAATGTTATGCAGCCACCGTAGTCGAGTGGTATGCGGCCCGTGTTCTGTATCGGGTCTCTGCTTGTGCAGAAAGACTGCGTGCAGGTTCGAAACCCGGCAATGAATACGAGCTGTTTCACGTTTCACGCCTTGAGCTCGCACTAATCGGTAAGACCTCAACTCATCGCCGATGGACACATCCCAGGATCGTCGCATGGAGCTCACCATCATCCTTACTCTAAGAATGTTAACCTTAAGAATTTAAAAACCAATGTACTAAATGTCTATGTACTGTGAACTTGATTGGAAATAAAGATTTTTCTTTTATGTTCGGTGAAATATGCGGCAAGTCAAAGCTCACTCTTCGCCACCTGTTCGCTAGTCGTTTCTTTTTTCTTCGTAATAAATGAAGTAATGCTAGTACTTGCCTTTGCTGACTCAAGAGATATTTATGCAAAAGATTTTTTATTTTATTTTATGATTAAGATTTTTATGCAGCCACCGTGGTCGAGTGGTCTGCGGCCCGTGTTCTGTATCAGGTCTCTGCTTCATGTAGAAAGACCGCGGGTTCGAACCCGACCATGGACACGAGTTGTTTCTCGTACGCCGCGCCGTGCACTCAACCCGCTAAGCACTCAGCCCATGAAGACGCCCATCAACCTCCCGGGATCGTCGCATGGAGCTCACCATCACCCTTACAATTAGAATGTTAACCTTAAGAATTTGAAAAGTCAATGTACTAATGTCTATGTACTGTGTACTCAAATTGAAATAAAGATTGTTTTTAAAGATTGTTTTTATGCTTCTCTAGATTTCTGTGTCGCATCAGCATAGATCTGTTTGCATTCTTAAGAGTGACGTTGCAACATACACATAAACTTGAATCATCTTTTCCATCCACTTTTAACCATACTTTAAACTCCGGTTTGTTTAACCATACAGCTTTGAAGTTTTGAACGTACCACTTCCTTTTCTTGCTTGTACTATTTTCTTCACTCATTATGGATATGAACTATGTGTCGATCTTCAAAACTTAAGTTTTCAACAGAGGACAATCAGCACGGAATCATCGCTTTCCGGTTCAACGGTAGGTAAAGAACTACTCGTGTGACAGCATCCGCCAGCCAGCAAATCATCAACTCGACACCCACTTGAACAGTCGCACTAGAAACTCGTTCGTTACCAGTATCGAACAGAAGCTTAACGCTCTAGCCGCATATGCAACACTAATATATTAGCAACTAATGCGCCCCAATTTCAATAAAACAATTTTTTAAATATAATACCATCATTTTCATTGCATTAATCGCCGAAAAAATTATTATTTATAAAAATCTTTAATTTGTTACGATTGCACAGAAAACCCCAGATATTTGCCAATTTCTTGAGAAAACCCTAATACCCCAGGAAACAGCAAAAGAACACAAGATCTTGGGTTAAAACCCCAGCAGTGGCAGCCCTGCTGGTGAGCAACTCCGCTTGCGATCAGAAAGACGCGAGTTCGAGACTCCATTGGCGGATAGAATGACTATTGGCGGATAGAATGATTTTACGGCCAGGGACTTGGGTGCCAACCTAAGAAAGGGCCAAAAGGCTCATTCCTATCGTATCATTCTATTACTATTACTAAATGATCTTGCTAGAAATAGATAATTAGTTGTATACACTCTTGGTATACGAATCACAAATATATTGTAGAATAATTTCTTCTTTGAAATCTAAAATTTACTTGAATTTTCTGCGCCATTAACAAATGATGCCAAGTTTCGTGTATGACTCTAGTATTACCAACCGGAATTCAAACGAATCAAGTTGTTCACGTCCAATTCGAAACTCACGTGCGTGATTTTGTTGAAGAAATTCAACTTAGGCCGCTATTTGCATCAAATAATTCCTTCTGTTCTAACTTAGCCTACTCCTAAGTGACTACTTCAAATTACCTGACAACCAATGACTTTAAGGTCCATAATTTCTTTATCATAAGCCAAATGGAAAAATGTTTCACATTGAAGCTGTAACTATGACCTTCTAGGGTATACAAAATTTATTCAACAAAAATATCTCCCGTGAAACAATGGATATCCAACGTCATTTTTCAATTTATTCAGCTTAAGTCGTATATAAAGAATCTGAAAGCAAATTTTAAGTGAGTGGTGACTCTATAATGCCTAAATTATTCACTAAATACACAGACTAACACTGGTTTCGGTGGCAATAGTTTTTGAGCTGTTATAACGTACGTATATTTCGAGTGCTAATTTCAGGTATGCCATCTATTTTCTCTAACACCTCAATTTTTCGTGAAATATGCATCGATTTATCCGTATTAACCTATTTTATATTGCTCACACGAATCATATAATAAATCAAAGACTGTAAACAGTTTATTGTCACGAATGTATAAATGCATGGACAAAACCTCATACACGTTCAAAACTTTTCCTTCAAAAAATGCAAGTGAAACCATAAATAAAATGAGCATTAGTTTCGGAATCTTGTTTTAATTCGTGAATTTTTAACTTCGGTAATACAGTTGTTTTATTAGTTCTATTATCAATCCGTCGTCCTATGCGTATCCTATCGTCTGTGATAGTGATCTTCCATTGTCTCAAGACTGGTGAAATCTTGCACCCTGCTGTGCATATGCAAGCGAAGACTGAAGAGAGTCCGTATTGGGCGGAGCCTATCATCCGCTACCCTGATTTTTTAGATTTTGAGTTAGCTGCGCTAGAAGACGAAACCTGAATGTTTACCTTTGTAGCAGCAAAATACCGACATTCAACAGGTCAGTGCGTGAGGCTATGTGTCAGGGTTTTATGAACTCAGTAAGAAGGCAAAATGGGACATTAAAGTACAAGGGTTATTTGACTTAAAAATTGTGATAAGGACCATACACAGTAGTCAGTAAGACCCCATTCACAGGAGTCGGAAAACTCATTTCCAAGTGTCGAAAAATCCATTCTAGCCCCAAGGTCCTATCAGGGAATGGCATTAAACTGGTGTCCGACCGTTATTTAACCCAGTAGTCTTCAAAATTTTTATCGCCGCGACCACCTTTAAAAGATTTTTTCTTTGTACGACCCTTTAACTTTAAGAAAATAAAGATTAAAATATATATATGAGAAAAATTTAATGTTTATAAAGAAATCGGCATACTGTAGAAAAAACATTTAAAGTGTGTGTATTTTATACAGTAGACTCAAGAAATCTAAAGATACTATTAGTGGCATTAAATAATGTCACTTATATTTAATTAATGGGATTGATGCACCTGCATTTTCTTACACAGGTCAAATCCAGGCTTCATTTTTGTTAATGTTGGTTTAAATACAGTTTCAATGTTGACTAAACTAGATCGATGTTTTGTTTTGAGATTAGTTAATGCCGAAAAAGCCTTTTCACGTGAATAGGTTGACGCAAAAAGTAGAAGAGTATCCAATGCATATTGTGACAAGTTTGGATATTCAAATTTAATGCCAACAGAAAACGAATTTAGACTTATTTTAACAAACATAGTTTTTATAGAAGAATCAAGAAAGTTCTGCAAATTCTTCCTGTGCCTTTAGTGTGAGATGACACTTTTTCAACTTCAGTATCAGATGGATTTGGGATCCTATCAAATCGGCTCATGTCTGATTTTTGAAGAAAATATCTTAAAATTTTCCCCTAAGCTTACTAAATTCTTGATTATAATTGATTTGAATTTTTTAAAATTTAGTTAGTTTTCTGTGATGAACTCTTCCAGACATGGAAAAAGCTCAAATGAGTTGCGTTTTCCATTCATCAATCATACATTACCTTTCGAGAGGACAGCTTGAATTTTTGAAGTTAATGTAAGAACATATGTATTTTCACCTTGTTATGATATATTGAGGTCATTACGCTTGTCAAGAATATCTCATAAACAACAAAGTTTGGAAAGCCACTTTTCGTTTTCGAAATGTTTCATCAAATATGAGTCGTTACTAGGTAAAAATAACATGACTTAATTTTTTTAAAGCGGTCAGCTTTCTTAAAGCCCGACCTCTTAAAAGCCATCGAATGATGGCTGAATGAAGCAGCTGGGAGTCAAAATTTGAACCCATTTCTTTGCAAAATGTGTAAAGAGCAGAGTATTAGGAGCTCAGGTTTTGATGTAATTGATTATATTAACTGAAACTTGTCTCACTGCATACAATTCTTCGTTAATTTTTTGTTGTTTCTAGCCCCTCCCAATGAATCATGCAATGAGTGAAGGTTATACCTTCATTGCATACAGACTTGATTTTTTTGTGGAAACCCACATTCTTCCCTGTCATTGCTACCCATACGTTCCCCTTACCCTTTTCCACATGATGAGGGGGGGGGTGACTCAGTCTCCTTCTAGCCTAGCTGACGAAATGGAAGAAAACATTGAAAGTGAATCGCGTGTGTTCGAATGCCTGCCCACCACTTGCTCACTATCGCGTACAGAGCGACAAGTGGGAGAGGTGAGCGGGCGAAACTCGAAATCCTAGCCAGTGTCCAAGCCACCAGTCTAAACACAGTCGTATCTAACAAAAAAAATCATCCTATCTCGGTATCACTCGTCACTGGGACTACCTAGAGCGATCAAAACACAGGGTCAGGCAAAATGATCTGACACAGATCACCAGCTTGGTCGACTGGTGAGCGAATCAGCTTGCGAGCGGAAAGACTCGGGTTCGAATCCCGCTGCCGACATGGTTGACGCGGCTAGAAATACGGAATTGGACTTGGGTAAACAACCGAATAATTATCGAAGTAATTATCCGACACAAGAATGGGCCAGAAGGTTCGTTCCTATAGCCTCATTCTATTTTATTCTATTCTACATTTGTAGGTTAAATAAAATGCAAATGAAGTAAAAAAACAAATAAGTGCTTCAATTTTCGAAAAGTACATTTAATGCTATTTTGTTTCATTATATTTTAAAGATTAAATCAGTCAAACGGGATCCATTATCCTCCACACACTGTCGAAGGCGTTCACGAAAGTTGTCTATAACTCAGCGGGTCATTTCATGTGGAATGGCAGTAATTTCTTGACGAATTGTATCTTTAAGTTGTTCAAAAGTTGTTTCAAAGTTGTTTAAGATGTTCGGCGGGTCATTTCATGTGGAATGGCAGTAATTTCTTGACGAGTTGTAGCTTTAAGTTGCTCAAAAGTTATTTCAAAGTTGTTTAAGATGTTTCCAGAAATGGCATTATATGTACTTTTCGAAAATAAAAACACTTTTCGTTTCTTTACTTCATTTGCATGTTTTTAACCTAGAAATGTGTCAGATCATTTTGCCTGACCCTGTATGCCAATCGATTGAGTACGGTTAGTACTCCTAGAAGTAGGTTAGTGTGAATTTATATTGCACGTATTTGCCGTGTAATTGTAATGTAACCTAGACCTAAATTTTTTCTAAAACCCCTCGATACAGCGATAGGCGCTGTGTCGGAGTGACCCCAACGGTGGGCCACTTAGGTTCTATAAATTTTACAGTGCCTTCTAGTGATAATGACTGTACGAAGTGAAAATTTTCACTGGCTAGGCAATTGCACTCAACGTGTTGGGGAAAAATGAATAATATTAATGATTTAATATCAATTTACAATTAACATGACAAAACTCTTTGCTGAAAGGCATCTTAATTATTGAACATGTTAACAGAAGGCTTGCTAGCGACAGAGCAGTTAGATTCTTGTGCAACAGACACTATGTTCAACCGGGCTGGAGGGTGCGGAACTGAACTTCTGACGAACTGTAACTGAGTTTATGTTTCTACGACTAAACAAATTTATCCACTTCTGCCGTAATTATTGTGGCGTAACTGCCCAAAACGCACGTATATTCATCTTTATTGATAGTTAGCAATTTGATATTAGTTAATATTAGTTTCAGTGATGCTTTCCTCATAGTCCAACTTGGAGCTAAATCTAGTGCTTATACATTTTGCAGTCATGTAAAGATAATGGTTGAATGTGTGTAGCTCCGAAGCAAGGCATTACCACCTCAGAAATTCCAGCATGCCACTGTTTGATTCTTAAACCCAGTTCATAGTATAAATTGCGGTTTATACATGTAAATTATTCGACATGTATGTTGTATAGTGTATTAATTGACTCTATATACCATGCATAGATAACTATATACATAATCAGTCACATTTGCTGGAATCTTTTTCAATTTTAATAAAAAGAGGAGAGCAAAAAACACGGATAAAAATTTCTTTATAATGCGAACGTTTTGGGCTGACACCCATCATGAGCTCTTTAAAAGAAAATCTAACATAGACCACTGAAACAAAAAGAGAAAAAGATGTACAAACACAAATTCAGAAGTACAGCCAAAAGAGTAATATGACAAAAACACAACTAAAAACGTATAATGGTAAGGGGATATGAGCTTAACTGGCAGTTAAGTGAAGGCTTGCATTTAAAAATGAAAAGAGACTCTAAAATTCTAAGATCTAAATGTGGCGGTACGCGTTAATACTTTCGGGTGCATATAATGACATGTCTCATTTATTTATTAGTGATTGATTTAATGCATATAAAAGGTAAAAGTTTATCTGCCTACTGTCAATTGCATGATGATTGATTGTTGATGATTTCTTTTCTCTCTCAACATTTACGTAATCCTGGTTCAATACATGGGTCTTCGGCATGCTGTTCTACTACCATAT
>VCRD01002361.1:0-45939 GCA_006783055.1 Trinorchestia longiramus | reverse complement strand
ATTTTTAACACAGTTACATCATTCCTATGCTGAAAAAGCTCTTCTAATGTTATCTAGAATTCCATGAAAAACTAAATAATAAGTTCTTAGTGTTCACACTTTTTATGCATTTTTTCTTTTTCTGAAGATTGAACAATAAAATGTCCAAAAAGCGAACCTACTCTGACGCCTTTCTTCGCTATGGCTTTGTGAATTTACCATCCGGTGGAGAGGATCGGCCACAATGTGTGATATGTCACAAAGTGTTGACAAATGAAAGCCTGAAGCCATCAAAACTCTCAACTCACCTCCAGAAGTGCCATCCAAATCTTCAAAATAAGGATCAGGCTTTTTTTCAGCGCCAGGCTGTAGCACTGAAGAATATCCAGTTTGGTTCATCTGGAATTCAAGCCCAAAAGCTTCAAGCTGCAGTGGAAGCATCCTCCTTTGTTGCATATAAAGTTGCCGAACAACAGAAATGCCACACCATTGCAGAGAATCTGATTATGCCGTGTGCATACGAGATGGTAAGCAAGGTACATATGTGGGAGGATCAAGCGAAGAAACTGAGTGTCATATCTCTATCAAACAACACCATCCACAGACGAATCGATGACATGGCATCAGATATCTTGTCCCAAGTTATAATAGAGATCGAAGAAAGCTCATATTGCAAATTCTCCTTGCAATTTGATGAATCGTGTGACATAGCCAGTTGTGCTGTTCTCCTTGGGTTCGTTCGTTACATCCACCAGGACAGGATCAAAGAAGAGTTCCTATTTTGCGAGAATCTGCTGACAACCACAAAGGGAGAAGATGTCTTCAATATCATCAACAGTTTCTTTACCAAGAATGGATTGGATTGGAACAGCGTTCAACAGGTAGGGAGCGATGTTTATATAAAGTCTAAATTAGTATAAATACAATGAATTACATGGCATATGGTCATATACAGTTTTATTTATTGTACAAGTAACTGTAGTGTAGCTAATATTTTGTGTATGATTAACACAAAAACATCGTGCGTCGTACTGAAAAACTAAAGTACCAAAATGATTAAATTAATACCATATAATTATAACGCAAAAGATAAGTAACAATGACTAACTGACGCAATCTATAATATTTTTTTTTCTTTTTATTCCAGGTCTCCGTCGATGGAGCACCAGCGATGATGGGTTTTCATCGTGGATTACGGGGCCTCGTACAAGCTGTAAATCCAGAAATTTCTGTAGATCAGTGCATCATTCATCGGTACTCTCTTGGATCGAAAAGCCTGCCTGGTAATCTGAAGTTAGTGTTCGAAGATGTGTTTAAAATCGTCAACTTCATCAAGTCCAGGGATGTGAATTTGCGCATATTCAAGAAGCTCTGCAAGGAAATGGGAGAAAAGTATGAAGTTCTGCTCTACCACACTGATGTTCGCTGGTTGTCACGAAGCAAGGTTATACATCGTGTCATTGAGCTCCGAAAGGCTATTCAAGAATTCCTGGAACAAAAAGGATCTCCTTTTGCTACCAAGTTCACTGATAAGGAGTGCCTTGCTCGACTTTGTACTTGGCTGACATATTTGCGGAGCTGAACAGTGGTAATCTGCAACTCCAGGGCCGAAACACGACTGTCATTGATGCCCATCACACTGTGGCTGCATTTCTGGGGAAACTGAGACTCTGGATTCGGCGCTTGGAGAAAGAAGTGATCGCCCAGTTCCCCACCCTAGACCAATTTATTGAGGAGAATAGTCATGATACTGGATCTCTTCTACAGACCATCAACAAAGAGATGAGCGACCATTTGAAGGGGCTTGAAACAAGCATGCATCACTACTTTCCAGAGAGTGACCAAGAAACAGCCAGTCTTCAGTGGATCATTCATCCCTTCTCTGTGCCTGATGAGGCCATTCATGATGATGATTTCCCTGCAAAGGATGAGTGGATCACAATGCGAGCCAATGAAGCCTTGAAAATCGAATTGCAAAACCAAAATGCAGATTCCTTTTGGATTTCACGACTAGCCAACTCGCCAACTCTGTTCAGGAGAGCCTTGAAGTTGTTGGTATCATTCTCAACAACGTATCTGTGCGAGAAGGGGTTCTCGACTGTGCTGGGCATGAAAACAAAAAAGAGGACTCGTTTGAATGTTGCAAACGATGCCAGGCTGGGACTTTCAACCGCGAAGCCAAGAATTCCTCAACGAGCTTTAAATATGCAACTCCAACCATCTCAGTGATGCTCATGACATCTTTGGTAAGTCATTAGAGATGCAAAATGTACTAATACAATAAATAAAAGAAATTATCTCTAGTGTTTTAGTTTAGCCATATATATCAATGTTGACAAAATTTTGTGAAAGGGGTAACATGCTTAATGTGGCATGCTAAATTGGGTAACAAGCTGAAAAAGGTTGGGAACCACTGACCTAAGGAAACTCAAAACGAGCGTCTGTATCGTCAATGAAATATCACCCTGAAAGGCTACCTTCAAGCTCAATATTATTGGATGAGTTTTCGAATATGGAAAACTGCTATGCTCGTAGAGACCCGTATCTACTGCATTTTAATCCTGTAGATAATGTTTTTAACATGAAGTTGGAATCTTCTAATTTTTTCCTACTAAGAGGGAAACCTTCCACGATCATTGGAATTTATCAATATAGATAGGTAAGCCTGGAAATTTCATGTGATGACTCGAAATTAATAAGCATGTTTACGTTACCCAATTCATGCACATGCAAATAAAGCTAATTTTCAGTTCACTCTTAAAAATCTAACTTGTAGTCATGGAAAGAGTAGCTTAGTAAAGCGTGATCAAAAAGAAAAGTCAATTTTGTACCACGTAGGTTTCTTGGTCACATCGAAACGGACTTGCAATCAAGAATTTCGAGAGCGCTTAACTGACTTCATCGATACATATTACTCAATTATTTCTTCAAAAAGTAGACATGTAAATCGAAATGAGATCATGTAAGGCTACACTAGTTTTTTTTAACCAAGGTTCGTGAGCCCTTAGACCTTAGAGGGTATATGGGGTATCTCAGAGAGTATGAAATCAACCAAACCGCCAGTCCATTATTTTTGTCCTCATACACTACTTTGGTGTAAAAAGTACTAGCTTTTTCAAGTAAAATGATGATTCTACAGACCAGTCTTACCTACGCAACTGATCACTCCTCTCTTCAGAATAAAACTTTGTCGAAGGGTAGGTAGAGCATTGCTCTAAATATTGTGGTGGCCAAGAAGCTTTACACTGCAAGGAAAGGCCTGATTTAGTTTTGCATTCTGAAGGGACCAAAGTTTGTTTTTGAAAAACAGAAGCCAAAGAAGTTGAAACAAATTTTTATTTAAATGTGGCAACTCAAGTCGTATCTCTTTCATAATTAATGATACTGTATTCTTACAGGTAGTGGATTCAGTACACTAGTCCAGTATATGCATTGAAAATAGACAAGTCAACAAATGTTACTTGATACTCCATGTATCTTATTACCATTTGTTACCTTGTGAAGAAAGTTATGAAAGACAAATACTTGTTCTTACAGCGAATGGCTACTTATAATCACTGAATGCGAGCTGTTTTAAAATATTTCAAGCCTATATCTTTGAACGCTAGATAGGCTGGAAAAAACTAGCTCGGAGACGAGGCCAACCCTTCTTCGCATGACCTGTTGCAAATCCTGTTTCAAAGCCTTCGTTAAGATTGTCATTCTGTACTTCTCCTTCACTCTCTTTAAGATTCATCAGCACGCATTTTTGATGAAGCATCGCTACATAGATTTTAAAACATTCCTTTCATTGAAAATTTTCCTAGCTAGAAGGAAGAAAAACGGTTCAAAGGATTTATAAGTTCATTTTGAGCAATTGAATTCTGATTCCTCTGTTGTCTTCAACGATGCAATAACATTTAGATTCTCACGAGCAAAGGTTATAGATTAAATGTTACAATATCGATGGAAAATAACAACTCTGTTTGAACGAAGTCATTCGGCGATGGGGAATATTCTGCATGCAGATTGTAACTAATATTGCTGACTGACCAGACATCTTTTCTGATGCAAATTCCATAGATATTTAAACAGAAAGAAAACTTAAACTGTTGCATAGAGCTTGTAATGTAGTAGCAGCATTCATTTGTAAGACACAATTTAACTAAAAATTAATGCAGGCTGGAAACGCAACTTTTTTCACATAAATAACAAGTTTCCTGGAGTATACGTATGATTGTTAAAACGCTTCTGTGAAGAAATTTTAGATCGTTTACCGGTAAATGTCACAATCAAATGTATTTTTCCAGTACTGAACGTCTGATGCACTAATGAGTTGATTTAACAAACATTTTCAGTGAATGACAGTTCCGTCAGTGACGATCTTTCTGTTAAGGTACAATTATTTAGTAAAATTCATTAAGACTCTTAGATCAGCGTAGATTTAAGTTAAACAAGCTCCTCACATTTTCATCTAGAGTACAGGACGACTAGCTTTCTCTTCGATGAGTGAGTAGACCATCATTATCCGTTCCATCAATCAACACTGACTGCCTGTTTTTCAGCAAGACTTACTTTGAAAACAAAGGATCGCGGTATATTTTGATTGGTGCTGACACGTAGCATTTCTTGACTAGCAATGTTCCTCACTCTCATGTACGTTGCGTACGTCAAAGGTTATTAATTGTTTCGGCATGACAGGTATTTTTATTCTTTGTATTGTTAGCTTATATTTATTTGTGTGCGGTTCTTGGAGTTGGTAGCTGTTTGGTTAGTTTGTGCTGTACTGTTCTTTGATCTGTGTTTGGCTTGTTGTTATAGGACCGTCTGAAAATACAGAAAAGTGTACATATATGTATATGACAAGCTATAAAATACAAAAAACTAAAATGACAACTAAACATTCAACAGCGTCAAAACGTTTTGTGCAAGCTAGCTATCTTATTGTATAGCAAATTCAACCATTGCGTATAATTACAGAGTACTTATTTAACGTAATTGTATTGACGACCTATGTTTCGTTAATTTCGTATGCGCTTTAACAAACCTCCAGAGGTTTCAGGGCCTAATATTGATGTTATTCAGGTTGGGGCATATGTACTGTAACAAAACACCAAAAAATTTGTTCTTTTAAAAAAAATTTATTTCAAGGTTTGACTTAAACAAATGGTAAGTAATTTATTCACGAATCTACACTGCAAAAATTTTAAATGCTTCTCGTTTGTCCTCACTATTTTGAGAAATCTTTTCGGAAAGACTTTCGTGGTTAAACGAACTACTTCTAAAGGTGTTTTCGCCCAGAATTTATTCAATTTTGACTTTAGGTCTTTGATACTCAGGCAAAGAGTGGAGCAAACTTACCCTCGATAATTAATTTTATAGAAGTACATGGTGTAATATTTGTGAAATAAGTATTTTTAAATGGATTTGAAAACATGTAACAGGAATTATGTCCCACCCTGTATCATACATACCTAAGGGAAAGAAGAAAAAGATCAAATGAAAGGACTCAGAGTTTAGCATTCACAAGGAAATTATCTTTTGTATCCCCATAGTTCATTTTTCTTCTTCTGTTTCTGTGTGAAGCCCTGCTGTGAGCTTCAAACGAAAATTCCATCAGGCAATTTTTTCATCCCCTGTGCAGAATACAAAGAAAAGCTCAAAATAAAAGGCAGTTCGTGACCTGCCTTCTGGAGATAGCGCCTCGTTTGAACTTTACTACCGGACTTTGATGGTCTTCGCAGTGTAGAAAATTGCCAGTCACTCAATCTCGCATGTTCTGAGCAACTGTTTCATTTCGTTTACTACCTTATGTTGTGCATCGTTCGAGAATGACTATTTTTTGTTTCTGGTACGAAATAGAACAACAGCTTTATTTTTCGAAAAATTATATTCGATAACGTGTCAACTTTTTGTGTAAAATTGATTTCCTTAATCGGATACATGATATGTCTTCCAGAGAACCACATTTTTATAAGATTTTGCATGAATAAATGCAAATATATATATATATATATATATATATATATATATATATATATATATATATATATATATATATATATATATATATATATATATATATATATATATATAAATATATATATATATATAAATATATATATATATCAAGGGCTACTATAAACAGGACGTGCACCACCATATAGCTGACTACGCTAGCGGAGGCCTTTGCATTCTTAGTAACAGAACATTTTCTATGGGACAAATTGATCAAAAATAACTTCTTCCAAACAATAGAAGGGATAATAAGGTTTTACAGTGAATTTTAAATGGTTTAAAACACTATAATACTTTGAAATACCAATTTTAAACGGACTTTACATGTATTATTGTATGAGCTTAGTGGCAACTTTATAGAAAACCGAGTTGCTGCAGTTTTAGACTTTACAAATTGATTATAGTTAAACCTTTTCCAATGCAAACGACGAAACATACAAACATTCACGCATATAAACAAAGAGACATAGAAGCAAAAATCTACCAAACTGCAGCGATTAGTCAGCCAACCGGGCCTTCTTTACAGAGGTCTGAAGAAAGACTGCCTTCTTCTGCTGGTCTTTCTCTAGGTTGTGGAGTCCATTCAATAGAAAATTTGCCAGACGACGGAACATCTTGGGACAGTCAACGTCAATTCCAGTGAAATCATCAGACTAGGTCCTTCGTGCAGCGACTTATCATGACACACAGCATAGAAGCGGCCTTGCAGTCTCGGTTGTTCTCAGCCATGCCATTCAGCACCCCACCAGAAAATTAAACAGTTGGATGAATCTGTATTTCATCTACTATGAGAAACACTTTCTTCTGCTGCAGTGTCTGGACTTAGTCAAATGTTTCCCTCAGCACCTAGTCCTTGTCAATAGATGAAGTGATGTACTGCAGCTTGCGTTTGCATGGCAGCACCAAAAGGTCTCTGAGCTGTTCATAATTACACTTTGGGAATGATTGAGGAGCAAAACAATAATCATTCATAGAAAACTACTTCTGTAATAAACGTTCCAACTGATGTGTCAAAAATACCAACTTTTTCTCCTTCTCGGTGTCGACACAGGCTGACTTGTGAGCTTGAAGAAGAGTGATAACATTTTGGATCGTTTTGTCAAACGGGATGTTATAGTGCATTGCCAAGTTCACAGTTTCGTCGAAGTGAGTATACGATCTCAAACCATTGTTGGGATGAATTGTCTTAAACAGTGGTACTAATGCCGTTCTTGAACGCACTGAGCGTTAGTGGGGAACGCAAAGTGGGCTTGTTTTCGACAATCACAGACAGGCTGCATTCTCTGAAATTGTCGGTCATGAACAAACACAGAAGCCTTTCTTTCGATCTTGAAATAATAAAGCTCTTGTACTGCTTCTGCAGGTACGTTCAGGTTTGAAAACATCAAATGAAGTAATCTTATCCTTCTGCAGAAAATACCTCAGTTGTTGGTCTTCAACTTTCACCGGGCGAGGTGCAGGTTTTTGAGATGGCAGACATGAAGCAGGCACATTGAAGATACTGTGCGGCGCCTGTCATCCTTATAGTAAATACCCCGACAGTTCAGAACCCCATACTTGTTCGGCATTTTCAATACATACAATTAGCAATAAACTTTGTAAACAAACAGTATCCATTTAGAAATGCAGCAATGTGCCTCGAAACAAACAACAATGTCCGATTCAAACCGAGTGACAGACTACGACAATGTTCACACTGTGACAGATGGGGTATAACTGAGCTCAGTGAACTGGCCTCCGTTACTGTAGTCAGCTACATGGCGGTACATGTCCTGTTTATAGTAGTCCGTGATATATATATGCATTACAATGGAGTGGTTAACTTTTTATACGTTTTGAAAGACGATGATGCTAGAAAACGTTTAAATGAGAGTTACATCACTGAATCTGGTAGCTGATCTATTGTTACAATAAAAGTTGACAAATTTTGAAGAAATTTGATTTGTACTCGTATATGTATCACTCCATGTAATTTTCAAACCTTTTCAACGTTTTTATTTTACAGCTCTCATTCTCTGAAAAAAAGTTACAACAAACTGCGCTCCACATCATTAGCATCTTCTTGTATTTTGAACTCAAATTCGGCAGGTATGCTCAACTATTTAACCGTTACTTAAAGTGTCAAAAGATTCGATAGTCAAAAATGTAACAGCATAGAAATGATGGCGAAGTCTAACAGGACCTGATCAAGTTCGATTAGGAGTGAAATTAAATTCTAATGTGTGAACTCCTACTCAATTACATTTAGTGATACATTTAAAGCTATACGTGTCTTCAGAGTAGGTCGTTTGTAAATTTTTCTTAATTAAAATTTCAATGTGTTTCCACAGTGACTTAACAAGGCATAAGAGAGTCAAATGTGATTCCATCCGAATATACTGAGCTTCTAAATTTATTGCTCACTCGAGCAATAACCGATGGTGTTTGATGAAAAGCACATGAATTTCGGGGAACAAAAAATATGATAAATGATTTTCATTTTATACAATTGTACACATACTGTAACGTTTTTGAATATGTTCATCAATATATGAACATATATGAATAATTCGTCATCTTTAGAGCCTCAAAATGGAACCAATATCTAACACTTTTACAATATCGTCCAATATTCACAAACGAGAAATGTTTTCAATAAAATTTACATTCTAACTGCTAAAACTGAAGATATTGGAGCACCAAGAATTCTTTTCTGCGCGAGGCTTCGACAACACAGAACAGAGTAAAAGTTATACAATAGGCTGCAACAGTAGACCGTGGACTGCTAGCAATTGTTTAGTTTAACGATGGCCAGTCAGAAACTGTGAGACAAAACTCAATCTAATCAACAATAAAAAAATGGTTACCTCCTACCAATCAGATGATAATGAGCAAAGGTAACTTGTATGACCAGAATAAAACTTCCGAACATAGCCACCACGAACACCTCTCCTCTCATTTTAATCGGACAAATTCTGCAACTGGTTGAACTAGCCTTGACCTTCCTATAGTCCCGGCCTCATCACCGTCAAGTAATGGTTTTGGGAAATGATGGAATCCATTGTTCCTCACGCACGCCATCGACAATTGAAAATTTCAAGAAACTTGGGCTCAAGATAGCGAGATATATGAGCTTAAACTAAGAAAAGTTTAAGGTATAGATGATGAAGGGGTTGGAGAAAAAACTGAAAATGCTTCGTCAAATGCAGGTTTGAAAAGAAATTATTCGTCTGTTGAAATGTGCACGAGGCACTGATGTTCTCGCCTACTGATGCCACCTATGTAAAAATGCAAAAATGCAAATACGCTGCTCAGATCAGTTGTTAGAGCATTGTTATGTGAAGTTGCAATTGCATCATGTCAGAGCTAACAGACTTCAAAGGTGTTAAATAGTTAGAGTTCGCACTGTGGGTGCGTTCAAAGGCAAAGTAGTTGAGGTGTTGTGTTTCAATGAATACTGTGCCGAAGGTTGTTTATTCCGCATATATGAAATGCTGAAAAACCTCATCCGCTACATCACAGCGCGGACGAAAGTGGTTGTTGAGTGATCGTGACCGACGATCTTTAAGGAGTGTGACGAAAATAAAGAAAACTACAGCTGCAAAAGTTACAACTGGTATGAACGTCAAGCTCACAAAGTCTGCAAATCACCAAAACAATAAGATGGGAGCTTCATGGACAGGGTATTTCTGTCCGAACTACAATTCCAAAACCATTCATCAGTAATGATAATACCCGTAATAGGATAAAGTAGTTTTCAAGTCATAAAACCTAGAATTTAGAACACTCAAAGATAGTTATATGGTCGGATGAGTTTTCTTTCAAACTGTTTCCTATTTCTTATCGAGTTTACTTTTGACAAATGACATCCCTAGCCTATAATACAGACTGTTTGTAGCCGGGAGTGTAATATGACAGGGGTTCTGTGATGTTTTGGGCAGCCATAGCGTGTTTTTCTGCGGGCAATGATAACAGTGCTAGGGCACATTATTGTCAAGAATCATGAGAATATTTTGGCCGATCAAGTCTCTCCCACAATACAAATTTTGTTCTCCAATGGTGATGGTGTATTCCTTCCAAGACGACACAGCCCTCGTTCACGCAGTTCACATCGTTCAGGACGGGTTTTCTGTGCACGACGGCGATTTTTCACATCTCCCTTGGTCATCAGAGTCACCAGACTTGAACATAATTAAACTTTTGAGGTTTACATTGAAAAAAAGTGCATGGTCACTATCCACTCCCATCATTGTTACCTTAACTAGCCACTATTTTGCAGGAAATGGAAACTTATATTTCCAGTGACAAGCATACAGGAACTGTATACATCCATTCCGAAGCGACTGCAAGCGGATTTGAAAGATAATGGTTCTTGAACACCATAGTATGGAAGGAAACATGTTTTTAAGAGTTTCTGCATTTTTGTCTAACCCCTGTAGCTTTGAATTGAGTATTCAGACCTGAATCCATACAAATGTATTGTTTTTAAAAGCTGAAATTTGGGTTTCGATGTTTAATCCAGTGAAATCATAGAAGCCCCTCCTACTGAATGTACGTATTAGGTCAGTATGCAGTCAAAAATGATGGTGATTCAATAAATCGATCGAATTAGTAAAAACTGTATTAATACATTGTATTACTAATTTTACCGGAGAAAAATAGCCATTTTACTTTTGGTGAGTAATTTTAAGAGACTGATCTCATAAAATGCGACTTCCGTTTCTGCATTATTATAAATAAATCACAAAAATCGACTCATTGATTCAATTCATATTGAACCATTGATGCAATTGTTTTCCTACTATTAATACAATCAAACAAGCCTACTGTTTCTCTTGGTTAATGGAGAAAACGATATCTGATAACTTTATATCTGCTTCTCAACCTAACTTCTTCTCTGGGCTGAATTTTTATCATTATCGTTTCTGATCTATTTCGTAGTCCGGTACAACGATTTTCTGTCTCTATCCCATCCTAGTTCTGTATATATACATATGTATGTGCTCTATCATGCTCTCATAGCAACGAAAACGTAGTTCATCTTTCAGACTATACGTACAGTTCTGTACTTACAATTTTGTATATTAAGATATTCGTAACGATTTTATCGTCATGATTTAGAATTCAAAGTCATATAGGTGAAATACTTGAGTATTCTGAGGGCTGTCATTTTGCAAGTTTCCAATGCAATTTTTTCCATGAAAATGGGAGTTATACCATGGGCTCCTCCTTTCCCTCAGAGAAAATAATTAAATAGATTATTTAATTTTCCCAGTAAAACTGAATGGTAATAGTTATTTCAAAGGGGAACCTCTGTTTTTTCTCCAGGAGAAGGAAGCTTCTCATTATTTGTTTCCAAGAAGTAGTTGATCACATTAGGCTTAGACACGCCTAACGATCACGACACAATTCTCATTTAGCTCGCCTGCAAGTTACTACACTACATTAGTATCCCCAAACTTAGTAGGTACTACATATATATACAGGGAAAAAGTCCTTGTATACCTCAATAATTTTCCTTTCAATTCGTTTCGAATGATTGTATACTGTAACTATATTTAATTCTTCATCTCGTTTCTGCAAAAGATATAACAGAATTCTACAAGCTTCTTCAGGAGTCAATATTCTCCAGAGCTTCACCAGTTCTCAGTAGCTAAATAAATATGATAATGAACAATTCCCGTGAACATAATTCTGTTCTACTTATCTGGAAGGCAAATGTAACTGCCACTAAGTTTAGCATCGCCTTCACTGCCATAGGGTATGGTAGAGAAAGCATTATACATAGCGAAGGGTCTATCTCATTTAGGATACTGGTTATTCCACAATGAAGCTCGGTTTTAAGAAGGAGTACTACAATTAGCCTACAAAAATGATAATACCGAACACAGTGAGAACGCTCTTCTCGAATAGTGTTGTCAGTAAAATTTAACGAACTAAAATAATCTAATTCATCGCCAATGGTATCATCATTATAACTTTGCCAATTATTAATTACCTCTCCGACGGTAAATTATTCATTAATGCTGAATAAGGTTGTTGAACCAGCTCTCAACCGTAGAGGTTTCCATGACTGTAACAAATCTTCCCTACTTTGTCTGAAATTTTACAGTGAAATGTTTTAAAGCTTGTTTACTTCAATACATTATTCTGTTACTTCCTAACCATCAGTCCACTGTGTAGCCCTGCGAAATTTATCCTCACTCCTGATAACTCAGGGAATCTTTAGTGCAAGTACTATGCATAGCGTTGACAGGTACCGAGAAAAGCATGAACGTAAAAATGTTTTCATCGGCTGAATTAATTTCAATATCTCAAATTTTGCGAGGATAGAAACCCTACGTGAATAAGTACACCATTGCAATTAAAAAGAGGGTAATGACAGGCAACAGACACTCACTGAATGCCTGTGTTTACAGACTCTTAGTAAAAGGATAGACCAATTCAAGAGATCTATTATTTTTGTAGGTATTGAACTTGAAGTCATAAAAGCATGAAGTTATCCTGAGAAGCAGCTGCCATTCAAATCCGACAGCAAAATTTTGTCACTACAGAATGCCTGATGTGCAGTAATGTATTACATATTTGTGTATATATTAAATATTTTCTAGAAGCATGTAGTGTATTTAAGACCAAAATGAATCAGTCGAGCAATTCAAATCCCAGTCAATGCTTTGAAGTCATTAAATGGGACTACTATCACACGTGTGAACATCTATGCATCAGCTAGAGTAGAAGTTGTGCCATCTGAACTTTTTATTTTTTCCACCGTTTCCTACCCGATGTTAATCATGTTTATTTGTCAAGTACACTGAATTTAGTCTAAATCATATTTGTCTGTCTAAATCGTGCTCATACAATTGTTGCACCATACATTCGATTTACTAGTAGAAAAAACGTCGTTACCATTTTATTCAGTAGGCTCTACGATCCCTTCTTTCAAGTAAAGTCTCAGTCAAAAAATGCGTTCAGATTTTTAGTGGAGACATGTATGAGAATAAGCGTTGTAATATATATCGTTTCCTATTGAAAATATCTTGCTCCATGATGATATGAAAACTTAAATTGTAATTCTACCATAAATTTCCAGCGACAGAGCAGTCAGATTCTGTAGGGACAGAAACTTTGTTTAGCCAGCCCCGAAAGTGCGGTACTAAACACATGACGGAATTCAGCTGTCTACTTCGTTACATATTCTATTTATCCTATGCTGAATTTAGTTCCTATGATTATACAAATTTATCCACTTATTTAGGTGACAACTTAACTTCCTATTCTATCTGACCTATGCTGAGAACTACCTAACTTCCAAGTTTATCTAATCTATTCTGAACTGAGACCGGTAAAGGCGCCGCCGACGAGGCCAGGCCTTATGAGAAGAATATTTTCTTGTAATCAGGAATAAAAAAATATCACAAATCTCATACCGGTCGCGGGGCAGAAGGATGGAACACTGAAAATCTAAACGGGAGCGACAGCTCAAAAGAATAAAGAAAAATAAATTACATGCAAAAAAGTCGGATCCATCTATTGATCCTGTACAGGACCAAGTGTAATATGTATATTGTATACCAACCCTGTAGGGTCAATGCAGCCTCATGTTAAAAAAAATATATCTATATAAAAAAACTGTCTGCCAAAAATTAAAATTAATAAATATACAAATGGAAAAAAATCCAGAAGTTGACTGCTCGCTCGATGTAGTTGAACTTACTAGTTCTAAACACCTAGCATGCCATTATTGTTATGCGTCAATAAAAGGGACAATTGTGCTTCATTGAAAAAACCACATTCTCTGCAATTCAAATTGGTAAGGAACAGCTTCTGCTAGTGTGTTGCACGTTGTAGAGCAGGGACTCAAGTCACCCCAATCCAGTCACGCTACAGTCACAAAAGCAACAGTGTTATTAATTTTTAATATTGGCATACGCTTTGTACAGCCCGCATAAGCAAGCAGCACTGTGATCAAACGAAACAAAGTTTCAATGGGACAAAAGAATTATGTAGAGTTCAGCAAATAAGTAGAGAAAAACACTCAAGGACACAAACAACACTAATGTAGACATACCTATCTTAAAGTAGCTGAAGACTTACAAACAGGGTAAAATTAATATGCTGTTCTTAGCTGTACTCGATGAACTTGTATCAAATGATTATAGTAACCTTATTCATTATTATTTCAGTAAGATATTAGTAATTGCTTATATTGCCGCTTAAGTGAGAATTTATCACCCGGCAACACGAAAGAGACACCCAATACGTACACAAATGGGTATCAATTTTAGCGAAGCCGCACGAGATAAGTCAGAATTTCGATTCAAGTATTTCATGCATGATACTTACGTAATACTTTTGCTGCGATGATAAGATGAAAATATAATTCAAGTAGAATTTATGCATTTTTCCACTAGTTATGTAGTCTGTTTGAGAGCTATAATTCAATAACGAAAATTGATAAATAATAACAGTATTTTTCACTTTTGCCGTTCAAAACATTCATTCGTTTTCTCTAAAATATTCTCTAAAACGAATCACTAGTTCTGCCCTAGTTGGTTTTCTCAAATTACATCAAGTTCTTTTTTTCTGCAACAGTGTAATTAAAAAAATATAAAGAATGTACAACGGAAAAAGTTCTTTTCATAATAAATCTCGGGAACACAAATTATCCCTGGCCATTTTCAGCTTTGATTACTGCCTAAACACTCTGTTTGTGGCTTCTGGTGCGTAGCAGATGTATAATTTGTAGGTATGATATTGCCTACTTGGCAAATGTGTAGGTGTTTTTCTTCTAGGCCCAAGACTGAATATGTTATGAGCGTTGCTTTGTTCGACCAGAAAGTAAATGGTACGCAGTAAGTACGGGAATAGGTTGACGGGAAGTATACAAGTAGTAGTCATATAATATATCAATTACTTCCCTGAAAATCGTGTCAGCTATTGGATCAAAATTCTGTAATTACTTTTGACATACACCTGCTTATATTGAAACACAAAAATAATAACAACTAACACTACGAATTTCTTCCAATTATATAATCATATTACTTGAAATTTTGAGATAAAATATTTTTTCATGTCGCTGTCCTGTTGTTATTTCGGCCACTGCTAATTGCAATTCACTCTGTGGACGAATGAAGTTCGCGGCAGGTGCGTCTGTACCCAAGCTCTGCTGTTCATTCATCTTCTATTTCCACTTTACTTGCATGGACGGTGGCAGGCAATCAAAATTGTTCAAGCCTCGCTGAATTTGAACACGCTTCCAGGAAACAGGTGTTCTTTATGGCAAAGAAATGTGACTTTTGCTGCTATTGAAGCTGCTGTTGAGAAATATTGATACTGTTCAAAAACTGATAAAACAATCCGAAATCGATACATACAGTGCATCAATTTTGAAACTGATGAGTGTTCCCATCGCAAGCATACATTCATGTTTAGTTTGTAACTGGATTCACGAAATTATTTTTGAATGATAAAGTGTCTGATATATTTTGCTTCTGTGAATTCTGGACAGATGTAGAAAACTGATTTCAAGTATCCCTGGCAATATCTGAAAACCAAAAAGAAATTTCGAATTTGTGAATTCATGTAAATGAATATAAATAAACCTACTTTTGTCAGTAGCTTGCCTCAAAGTTTATGTTCTCAATTTATTTCATATTCTAGTTGAAACCTAGCCATCGAATAAAAATAGGGGAAATATTCTTGATAAAGTATACAAGAGAAGTGGCACATTAACACTGATGTTACGGCACATTAAAGTAGATTAAATATGAACTTAATTGTAAAGGGAAATATTGACTGGGATGTAAATGACATATTCAGAGTGACATAGTATCATATGTGTTGATGAAATATCAAAAGGAACATTATTTGTCCATCAACTGTTGCCAAAAGAATGTCTGATCATTATTACTTGCTGAGAGAATAGAAACTTCATGAAAATGAAGAAATCCATTGGGAGGGATAGGAGTACTTAGAGTGATCAAGATGATCATGTACAATGATTTTATAAAAATCAACGGACAATGGAGGCTTAGGAGAATATTATTATGCAATGGGAAGTAGGAAAATAAAACCATAGAGAGGGTAAGTCATGATATGAATTTTGAAGGTAGAAAGAAGAGCAAGTAAGTCTTGCTTAGGAGCCTGATAATTATAAATTCAATTAGAAGTGAAGAAGTTTTAAAACATAGTTCCTAACAACGAGAAACCAATTATTGTCATAAGGTGAGCATAAGCTGGAATTGAAATATGAAATGACAGAAAAAGTGATAGCTAATTTTAAACCAATGTGTGCCATAAGTAAAGTAACTGTAGGGATGCAAAATAATTATTAAAAGAGAGGAAATGAAAGGAGATATAAAATAATATGTGTTTGTGTAGTTTCTTACGAAGAATACTGGAATTGAATGTACATGCAATAGTTCAATAGCGATGAAAATGTCATTGCAAACAACGCATAATATTCTTGAAGGAAAGGTTATTTGAAACACAAACACACCAAGTAAATGTTTTTCATACAACCTAAGCAGAGAAACCGCAATTTTGATATTCTCTTTGATGTCTTGTACTCCAACTGGTACATTGTTTTATTTGATGAAGTTAATTTTCATCAAGCAACATTTGAATTATTATATCGAAGTCCTTCTGCCTTCAAGTGACAAGTTCATGTGTTTGATAGTGACTCAGATTCCGTGTAAGGAATCTATGAGGGCAATTGAAGGCTTGTGTTGATTTTGATGATCGGGAAAGTCTTCCACATATTGGGAAAGGTATCGTTGTAAGACAGCTAAGAAATTTTCGAGTTTTTGTAAATTATTGATAAACTGAAATAATTCCCTCGAATGCATTCTTAAGTGCTCTTCAATAGGTTAAGCTGAACGCTGTTCAAAAAATAGTTTTAATTAGTATAGTGAAACTTTATATGTGCTCACTGAACAAGAAAATTTGCAATGAACTTTCTCGCAGGCTCGAAGGAAGGATAACTCCCTTTTTCTTCTGTCGAACCCAACGGACAACTACGTTTGATTTACGTTGCGGAGAAAAGGATCAGCTACCTCACTTCACCTGCAATGCCTGAATCAACAAGCAAAGAAATTATTCAAAACTTAGAGTAACGAGTGCTATTCTACTTGGAATAATGAGTGCCTCCTAATGATCATTTTCAAATCGTGTCTTCGAAATAGTTGACTAAGCTCGAATTACGTGTTATCTAAGTACGAGCATATTAAATTTGTTGTTCTATATTTTTAAGTTCTAAAATAATCAGTACTGAAAAGGCATGAACAAGAACGTGTGTTGCACTCAATAGTGAAATCCTGTGTATGGAAGGGTGCTGCAAGCCAAGTGAATATATATATTTTTTTGTATGGAAACCATTGTAACAATGTGGATATATCGAAGCCGAATCAGTAAACTCTTTTAATGATGCAGTACCGTGAATTTTCTCTAAAACCAAAAATTAAACGATATATGACTGAACTTTTTTTTTCTTGTAGCTACAACGTTCCTTAAATAAAAGAAAGCTTCAAAAATTTTTAATACATGCTTTCTAATATAAAGGCACCTATGTGGCACAAAATTCAAAGAAACGGGTTTAAATTTGTGACAAAATGTTGAAAGGCTATTATCAACATAAGCTGGATCGTTGAGTATTGTTCATGAACTCATTTTTGTATACAAACTCTCTTTCTTTCTCTCTCTCTCTCTGCATGTTGTCCCGTTTGTTTCGGACGTTTATTGGCAAGACAGGATGATACTGTTATTTTAAGAACATTTTTCAGATCTATGGTTCCCTGACGTAGATTACTTGGAAAAATTTTATTCAGAAGATTGTTAACTATATAACAAACTCCATGTTCAAGCTGCGTAAATTGTCACTGACGTCTACAAGCTTTTAAAGTAAGAAGATGAACTCCTAAAATACCTATTATTGTTTCTAAAGTTACCCGTTTCCTTCAAAAACGATTCAAATAAGAAATTTCAAATACGTTGTCTCATGAACTTCTCAATCTCCAAGGAATTGAATATTGAAATAATGTAACTATGAACAGCACAGTGTTTGTTATAGAAATTGATATAGACTTAGAATTATTTTGGAAACTCTCCTCATAATAGACTTTGGATCTAATACAGTTCATTGATTCGTATTTGTCAAGGTGAAGTATCGTATTTACTTTCTGAGTCCGTAACAAATGATCTGGCTCATAATCGGATACTATCCTTTCTGCTAGAAAGCGTAGGCTATATATCTGTATGCACATCCTGTCAGCATTTTTTGACAAAAACATGTAATGAAAATTAATCAGTCTTTTATTTGCAATGATAAATTGTTATTTTTAGCTTTTGAAACGAGAACATTATTCTTTGTTATTGAATATTCAGTTAATACTGTGGGAATTTACGAGCAAAATCCTACTAGCAGTTTTCCACTCTTTGCTTCCTTCAGTGTTTAACAATTTTACACTAGCAATACCTGTGGTGTCCAGTAGCTTTCAACGTATGACCGAAACGTAAATCCTCGTTAGCAGCAGCTCTGCATGTACCCAAAAACTCACTAATTAGAACACCATCAAACAACGAGGTCTCCGTTGAAAGCTGATGAATGGCTATATTTTTTAAACGTGACTCACTGGCATATTAAGCAATTTCTTTCATCGTAGATTAATATTTACATATGGATTGATCACTAAATTTTTTTTTGTATTGTTGTCATGGAATAGTTGATAGAGCAAAAGCACGTCAGGTGCTGTCAAAAATAAACGAGAAAAATAGTTGCACACGTTATAAATTTGCTTCCCTTTTTATACTTCTACTGTACTCAAAGAATTGTAGTGGGCTGAAAATGAAATGTAATCAAATTGGTTTCCACCCCATTGTCTGTTTATTTTCATTGATAAGTCTTTACCTCTTGAGGCTGCAGCAGGCGCTATTGGTGTTACTAAAATCTCCCTACCACTGTCGTCCTGTGGGAAGCTCAGGATACTCATGAAGAACACTATGACAGTAAGTATTAACTGTGCTAAAAAATGACCTCTCGTTTTTTAAACTGACGCTCATATGAGCAAAACGAGCTGTTGCAGTTGCCCCTAGAACTTCCTAAAGGATAATTTGATTATTGTTATTGACGGCATGGGACTTCGGTATTGAACCAAGAATGGGCAAAACGGCTCGTTCCTATTGCCTTATTCTATTCTATTCTATTTAGATCGTTAGCCATTATCTGGTAAAAAATATCTGTTAAAAGTTTAAATTATATATATATATATATATATATATATATATATATATATATATATATATATATATATATATATATATATATATATATATATATTATATATATATAAATAAATAGAATAATGGTAACGATTAATATTGAACACCCTGTATAAAATTTTATAATGTGGTATAATCAATAGCATCGATTGCTCACACCCACTGCATTACTATCGGTCATTTCAATACCTAATTCTGTTTTTCACTGTGAAGACACCGGAACGAGACCCAAGATCACTACGAGACTAATGATCTAAACTGTACATAACTGGTTCACTAATATTGTGTTATAAAAATCCTGATTATTGAGGACGAGTAGTACGGTTTAAATAAATGACTTTAATTTCCAGACTGAATTAAGCTCCATTTGTGCTCATCACACTAAATAACATCTAACCAAAAACTTCATTTTACATTTATTTTGATTTTCTTGGTAAATAACCATAAATGTAAAGACCAAGCTGAGAAAAATGTTACACATGTTGTTTTTTAAAAATGCAATATTCCCTGACACTTAAGTGCTACGACTGACTTGTGTTCAATTTGCCCATGTTTTGAGAATAATCCAGGCTTCATCTCTCTGTCTAGCTGAATACATATATATTCGAAATATAGAGCAAAGAGATAAAGCTAAATGCAAAGAGTGAAACACAAGTTTATTGTGTTTTAATGGCTCATATAACGTAGACTCTTATGCAATATATAATGAACATATTTATTTGAAAAAATAATTTGTACCTGAATCGTGTTGTAAAATATAAATAAAAGTGTGAACAATGTTTATAAAATCTTATCATTTTAATTTCAGAATATATTTCAATTAGTTGCAAAAATTTCATTCAAATTTAGTAGGAATCCTTCCTGTGTACGTGTGAACAAAAAAAAACACAGTCGGGGTAAAAACATCTTGCAAATCATCCTTCATTATCTTGGGACACCAAAACGTGTAGTGTTCTTGGTCTCATAAGGAAGAAAAAATGTATTTGCACGAGACTGTTACTGTTATTAATCTTCTGAATCGTGGAGAGACGTAGGCACTAAGGGTTGAGCACAGATAATGAATTAGCATATTTTCATAAAATGCCTGATGAGTATGTTAGGAATTTCTCGGTTTGTTAAAGTGAGGAATCAAGAGGAGGGATAGATCTGATGTCATGAACGACATGTGGAACACGATTCAGTAGTGAACATCACTGTAGTACGTCTAGAATAGAGAAAGAAAAAAAATCCTCCATTGCAATCAAACTGATGGACGACATATGTATTAACACTGCATTTTCACAACCTTGGAAATTAAAATACTGAGAGAGGTGGAAATACAAGGCAAAAGAATACAAATTCTTCAACGCAAAATATCATTATTAGTCACAAATACTTGAAGTTACGTCTTAATTAATTGAAAGTTTTGCAAACGAAGAAGTTGAAATTAAAAATATTGGTTGAGTAATGATGTGTGGTAGATTTATCCTGTTATAACAGATGAAGATTGAAATATCTTGCATGGAACATCTGGTATCCAAAGTTGTATGTTAAATCTAAATTTGTTAACACTAGAACTGCGGAATATTAACACAAGTTAAAAAATTCAGTTCCATTGAATATTATTCATCTTTTTTCGGTGTCCACTATGATTGCAGGGCACATACCCATGATACACACATATAGTTTGTTTCATTCGAAAGTTTTTTGTCTCGAGTCATAGATAACAATTTAGGGTGTGCTGAGTCATTGTTTACTACCTTGAGACTCAAAGTTATCCGTCACGTTGGTTTCAAAATTCTTTAGTGTCTGGTTTATTTTTATATGTGGGTGCAGTCTATTCCAGAGCAATACACATCAGATTGGTGAAGCTCTTTGTCATTGTCTTAGTTAGCATTAACTAAAGCTAATTATAACATCATGTCTTCGATGTGGCTTTTTACCTCCGTCAGTGGCTTAACGATTTTTTTTACTCGGACAGTACTTTGAGGGGATATGGAGAGGAAAGAAAATGTGTGATTTAGTGAATTAATAATCTTTGTTCTATTTATGATCGTTTTTACCCGAAGTTTCCTTTGCCTACTACCACAGCAACAAAGTTCAGACATTTCTGTAACTCTCTTTGAATTCTTTTAGGTATATTTTCCCATACGAAGTCACAGTAATCAAAGCGCAATAACACGGAAAAATGTATGGCAAATAATCTAATTTTTACATTAAACATGTTCTTCACACGGTAAAAAAAACATTAAAGTTTCGTTAATTTGGTTGGATGAGATGAGGGAGCATCTTAGGCTTAATAAGGTGAAGGAACTCAAATTGAAAGAAAAGTGAGAGCAAAGTTGATCCAAAAATAGGTGGATATACATAAACGGAATAAGCCGGTCGGCCACAAATTTGCGTAGTTCAGCCCAGATTAAACAAGCGTCCCGCGCGTAGACTTGGCTTTTGAGACGTGTAGGAAGAGGTTAACAATCTAGCATGCCAAAAATTTAAAACAAATGTCTAGCTGGTCGTATGACCAGAAGAGGGCTATATCGTTTGATTGGCACCAGCGCTTTAGCGGTTGTTTGAATCTTTCGAATGTTCTTCGACCTTTTCAGTATACATGTGCGAACTATTAGAAATCTGGAATAATTTTGAACTACTAATGAGAACTCACACAAGTCATAAGTCTAGGAGGAAAAATGACTCATAAAAATGTATTTGGTTAAAGTTTTGTTTTGTAACATTCGGTAAAATAACAAAATGAAAAGTTTAAATAGTCAATTTATTAGTACTTCTTCTAGTTGACGCTGCAACTGATGCTACTATATGTAACCAAGTCAAAATTAACAATGAACTCAAATTTAAAAAAAAATTACGTCATTTTACTTGATAAACATATCACGTTCAACGTCAATTGAATGCACTTAAAAATAACTTCAATGATTGAATCAAATTGGTTTACAACAGCAATCTATTTTACAGCAGCACGGTTTAACGATTGTTTCTGTTCACTCAACCAACAAGAAACTGTATCATATAAACTCTTTGCAGTTCTAAACAGAAAAAATTACAGCCAACAAAGTATCCCTAGTATTTTTTATTATCAGTAATCCAACTTTGGTCTTCTGCATGAGAACCAATAGCCAGAATAAGTGTATCATTTAGTACAAGTGCCCGCAATCGAACCGTGGTAATTCATAAGGAATAGTTATGCTTCTTTAGCCTAAGAAAATATTTCATCATTTGATTCATTTATTCAAGTCACCTCTTTGTCGAACCCACTTGCTACGGCGTGCGAGAGAGTTATTTGAAGAATATAACTTTTAATAAATGCAACACAACTTTCACTTTTCCAACTATTTTTCAAGGACATATGTATTATGATTACCGGTATAGAATACTTTAATAGCTGTGCAAGAGTGAGACTATTTCTTTAGGACAACTTGTAGCACATGGTTATCGAACGCCTAGCAATGAAACTGTTGGCAATCTCGTGTATACGAGTAAATTATATATATCGATTCAACCACATTTCATTATTTTATGTTATTATCATCAATAATGTTTGCAATTGAACACTTTGAGGGATCACAAAACTCATAAATATTTTTGTTGATAAGTAAAACATGTTGATAGTTATCCTCGTAGGTTGATTTCAGCGTTCCTCAGAAATCACACATCGCTAGACACTGCAAAACAAACGTACTGTGTATTTCATGTTGCGCTTGTATTTATAATCATGTTCCTCTGCTTCAGTATTGATCCCAGAATAATTCTTTGAATCTCTATAATAAATTAATTGTTACTCAAAATAATAAAAGCTGAGGAACTCTTCTGCTCCCACAAGAGTTTTGATAATTTTGAGTCAATTCTTCTCTGTTTTTTATAGGATTCCTCGACAGATATGAAGGGCAAATGAACCTCTTCCGTTTTTCTCCTCACCAATAGATTCCTGACCTCATTTTGCCGAGCGCACTTTGTGTCAGCGTAGTGTTCCTGGAGAACTTGAAAACAAAAAAAAATTGCCGCAGAATCAAGCATGTTTCTAGGAAAGATGTAGTGCGAGTACTGCTAAATGATGCCTCGGCATGACTTGGGTTGTTTTGCTGTTGTCCAATTAGCTTAAAACTGTTCTCGTACCCTACTTTTTCATCTTTTTCGTCGTATCTGCAACAACTAGAGTTCACTAAAGTTAACAAATATTCAATTTTTGCGAGATTGTGCTTTTGAAATTGATGGTGTTATTGGGAGTTTCTACTGTCAACTTTCCGAAACTTAAATGAGTGGATACCTTACCTTGCAAGCAATATTTTGTCGTTGGCTGGTAATATTCGAAAATGAAATACAATCGCCCCAAAAGCAAAAGTTTACATACATAAATATTGAAGATTATACAAATTTAAACACTTTTTGAAAATTAATTTCAAGACACATATGACAGAAACGTGTAACTTTATTTTAATTAAATATATCCCATAACAACTAGAGCAAATTTAATTTTTCCCCTATATAAAGTTATAGATTTATAAATTGAATATATTTTCCTAGTCTGCTAATAACTGATTTAAAGGATAATTTAGCATGATAAACTTTGGCAATAACAATAATTTAGTTCTTCGAAAAATGTCATGTTTTACAATGTACGTGATTTACACTCTAAAACTTCGCATTGTATCATTATGAATGAATTAGAATTTGCGACTGGACACCTTTCATCTGGTGCTGCTGCGAGTAACAGGACACAATTAAAGTGAACAGGAAAAGCTTGATCGAGTGACTTTGGTAACCGCCATTAAGTTCAAACAAGAATGATAGCTCCTACGGAAATAACGGGACTACGGTTCGATCATAATTTCTAACACAGACAAACCAGCAGCATGAAGAAGGTAATAACCAGACAACCTACCGATATAAACCACAGCGTAAATTTGTGTGTGAACAATAAAGAACATCGTCAGAAACTAGGAACTAATCAGTACAATTCCCTATTTTCGAAATGCCTGAAAAAAACACATAGTTTAGATATTAGCTGGGTGATGAGAAATATATCCGTGTAATTAATTGAAGTATGATTTGTGTCAAGAACTCAGTGCGTAGGTACAGCTTCGAATGTTCAAAGAAGGCAAGAATAGAACAATCAAACCGAATTCTTGCTGACAAAATGTGTTTCGTTATAGTCTTAGCAAATTTTACTGCATCCATTTTGTAAGTGTTCTTCAAACACGCAAGCTAAAGGTGACACGATAAAGCACTGTAGTTTTGAAGCATATTGAAACAGATAATTATATATATGATTGCAGGATAAATTACTGTAATCTCCCTGAAAATCCGATACAAAAACAATTTTTTTGTTATAGAAATTGATGAGACATTTCCCATAGGCCATTAACCCTCCTTTTCCTCATAGAACATGTGAACCTACTTCATGGAACTAATCCCTGTGAACCTAGTAGTTTATTTTCTGAATTTTTATTTTTCATTTTTCTACCACACATTCATGAAATTCTGATTAGGTCGCGAAAATTTTTTTTCTATAAACAAACTCACAGTATTCATAATTATCAGAGGTTACTGATTCTACCCCTATTATTCAACGATTTCAACACCTTCACAAAACCTTTATATTCATAAGACTCGCAGCATTCTAAATACTGGATGTTGATTATTGAGCGCAATGAAAATTATTGTTCATACCTATTGAACAATGATCATTTTAGAATTTGAAAACATGAAACACAAAACATTGATATCTTTAGCTAAAATGTAATTTCTGCTTGCTCAGGAATACGACCTAGAGTCAACAACTTCCAAGAAACGTTTTGCAAAAAAGATCCACGCAAGCCACTCACAACTCTTTGAGGTTCTTGAACAATGTCTTAGAATATTGATTTCAGGTATTGCAGGTCAAATGGGGCGCTGCTGATTCTTTTCTTTCCGACGTAAATCAGACGTACTGGTCGATTCAGTCCAAGTCGGGAGAAAGAGGGAGTTATCCTATATTCAAGATAGACAACTCCGAAGCTTTTTGTTCTGTGAGTTAATATAAAGTCTGCTGCTCAGATAAAACTTTTTTTTACAGATATGTTCAGCTTAGTCTATTTAAAAGCACTCTAAAATGCATTCGGGCTAAATATTTCAGTTTATGTATAATTTACACGAACATAGAAATTTCTCACTTTTCTTACAACGATGCCTGCCAAAATATGTAGTAGGTTTCGCATACCATATCGATCAACAAACGTTATTTGCATCACTATCTAGAACATTTTCTTGCCACGAAAATATAGGACTTCGATCTAAAGACTCAAATGCTGTATGATGATAAATTTTTCATCACATGAAATAATGCGTACGTGCATGCCAGACTGGAGGACATCGAATTGAATATTAAAGTTGTTGTTTCTCTGCTTAGTTTGGTATAGAAACCTTCTGCTTGTGTTTGTGTTTACACTAACCTATCTACGGAGAACATTATACATTGTTTGCAATGACTTCTTAATTGCTGTTAAACCATAACATGTGTATTTAATCCCGATATGCTCGCTAAAAAAACTATACAAGCCCATTTCTTCTTCTATCTCATTAAATTTCCTTTATTTTGATCATTATGTTTTATTTGAGTACTCACTTTTCAAAGAGGATTACTAATCTCAAAATAAGCTAGCACTTCTCTGTCATGTCCCACATCATGCCCAATTTATAATAATTGATGCCTTGTTATTAGTAACCATTCCTTCAAAACCTCTCCACTTTACATTCAATCCCAAATTATTCGGTTCCTTACGTACCCTTTACCTCCTTTTTTTACCCGTAAAATTCATATCGTGACTCACGACTTCTTTGCTTTTACTTTTCCGCTTTCCATTGTATCACAATGTGTTTCTAATCCTCCATTGTCTGTTGTTTTCTAAAGAATCATTACGCTTTCTCACCTTAAATACTCAAAGTATTTGTTATCAACACATATAATATTTTATCCTTTCATTCGTCATTTACATTCCAATCAATTTTACCCTTTCACAATTAGGTATGTTTTTAATAACGCTTAAACAGAATTAACATCAGATCTTTACTAATCTGGAATATGTTATCGACCCTATTTTTTGTCGGTTTTATTCAATGACTAGGCTTTACCTAACACATGAAATAATTCGAGAAATGAACTTTTGGGCAAGATGGATTATAAATGTAGATATAGAGATCAACATGTCCAATATTCCTAGGTTTTTCAGTTTTCATAAATTCTATGACAAATTGATATAAGGGATTCTATATCCGTCTAGAATTCACAGAAACACAAAATATAAGTGACTTACCTATTTAGAAACGATTTCTTGAATCCAACTAAATATTAACAAAAAATTGTATGTATCATAGGAACACATATTTCTTTTTATGAATCAACTTGAAATTTTCTCACCGTTTTTCATATAGTTCGAGTGTTTCTCACCAGCAGCTCTAATAGCAACAGCAGCGCACTGCTCCGTCATATTTTTCTGTCTTAAAGAGCGCCTGTTTTCTGGAAGTGTGTTCAAATTCAGCGAGGCTTGTACAATTTTGATCGCCTGCCGCCGTCCGTGCGAGTAAAGTGGAAATAGAAGATGAATGAACAGCACAGCTTGAGTACAGACGCTCCTGCTGCGAACTTCATTCGTCGACAGGGTTGATTTTGTAATTAGGAGTGCCCCAAAATGCAATGGAACAGCACCTTAATCCTTCCAGTACCAGCGGTACATATATGTCCCAGTAAAAATTCTCGTCTCCTGCCTGCTTTTAGTGTTCGCTTGCTTAACCCTTTCAGTACCAGCGGTACATATATGACCCACCCCATTTGGGGGGTGAGGGGGGTCGGAGGGTACCAAAAATTTTTTGATAACTAATGTGAACCCATAGACCAAGAATATATGCGTGGCAGTTCTGTAAATCTTCCCAATTAATTTGGTACTAAAAAGGTTAAGCTCGAAATTTCCGCTGATAGTATTACATGATTGGAAGGAATTAGTTGTGTTACTTGTAATTATTTTTGTTTTTAGAAAATTAATTTAGATATGTTGTGTCGGAAGTGATCTTATAATTTTGATTCAATAGATGATGTAATATTCAAACAACATAACATACGAGTACCATTATTCTCGTCAACTATTATGTCTAATTACAGTTTAATATATATTTTCTGGTCAAACAAAATAACCCTCATAACATGTTCAGTCCCGAGCTTAAAAAAGAACATCTACATATTTGTCAAATAGGCAATATCATATCTAGAAATTATGCGTCTGCTATGCAAGTCACAAGCCAAGTGTCAAAGCAGTAATCATAGCTGAAGCCAGCCAGGAATAATTTGTGTTCCTGGGATTTGTTATGAAAAGAACATGCTTCCGTTACACATTTATATTCTTTCAATTACACTCTTGCAAAAAGAGAGAACTGATATAATTTAAAAAATAGACTTCCCCAGCGCTGGTGATTCGTTTAGAGAATGTGCTTTCAGAATGGTGGTCAAGGAATGAAGATTTTGAACGAAAAAAATTAAACATTCAGTTATCATTTATTAATGTTCGTCTATGAATCATAACCTCCAATGCAGAGGATATAACTTACAGAAACATGCATACTTTCAATTCGCAATATATATCTATATTAATATTGCAACAAAACTAACACACAATTGTCACGCATGAAATACATAAATCGAGATTTTAAATTCACTCATTGGCTTCACTAAAATTTCAATTTATTAGTATTGGGTGTAGCGCTCGTGTTGCCGTGTAATAAATGTCACATGCGTGCGAATACACACTAATATCCTGCTGCACCAATTATGACCTGGGATACGATAATCATTTCGTCCAACTTCATCAAGTCAGACTTAACATAACTTTGCGACGCATGCACTGAATACTACATGGGCTGTTATATTCACAAACAAAAATGTATTTCAAAATCTTCTACTTTGATAGCAGAAACAGATCAGCTACCAGACTCAGTGATGTAACTCTCATATGAAAGTATTATAGCTAGATCGAATTTGAGAAAGCGGAAAAATTTGATTCCTATTTATTCATATACATACAATGGAGGTTAACCGTTTACACTCTTTTCACCCAAAGTATTTTTTATCACTGCTGAATGTCATCAAAATATTAAAACTTGCAATGCTAACTTTGGGAAGGACAACTTAACTTAAACTTGTCGTTAGAGTATACCAAGTCCTTCTCTAACATACCTGTAATATGTATACTTGAAAAAGTATAACATACTTTTCTAATTACTTACTATAGTTCTCTGACACACCTATGTTAGGCTGAGCTCGCACAGTAAAGCCCGGTAGCTGAGGACTCATGTATGTACAGCGTGCCCGGTCAGGAGAAGCTGCCATGCTAGTGAAGGGGACACCAAGGGGCAGCAGCACTATTAATAGACGCTTAATTTATGCTTCCTTCATACGCTATTATGTGTAGCATTACTAAAATGAATTTAATTGCCTACGATTTCCTTATAGGGTAGAGGTTAATGTGAGGTTTTGTTCATACATTAATGATGCTGAATACCTACCCTATTCTTCTGTGCCAATTCGTTTTTATTGGCAACATTGTTTGAGTCATTCTTAATGGAAAGAGACGTCAAAACCTTCTAAGAAAGCTGTTGTGTTAGTGCGGGGCTATTTGTTAACAATAAATTTACTAGTAAACGTATAATAATTGCACTGGGGTACGACGTATTAATACGTCAATATTATAATCAGATTCTCATGCGCAAGTTTATTTCACTTTGGCTCAACGGGACTGACACAATTCGGAAATTGTAGAATTTCATATACTGTAGTCTTGAATCTATTCTCATAATATTTTATTGATTATTGATGAATGCTTGACTTCTTTGTGTGCATACATTTATACATGCATATATGTTTACATCAAGGACTACTATAACCAGGACGTGCATCGCCATATAGCTGACTACGGTAGCAGAGGGCATTGCATTCTTAGTTACATAACATTTTCTATCGGACAAATTGATCAAAAATTACTTTTTTCAAGCAACAGAAGGGATATTAAGATTTTACAGTGAATTTTAAATGGTTTAAAGCACTGTGATGCTTTGAAATACCAATTTTAACCGGACTTAACATGTATTATTGCATGAGCTTAGTGGCCACTTTATAGAAAGCAGAGTTGCTGCTGTTTTAGACTTAACAAATTGATTATAGTTAAACCTTTTCCAATGCAAACAACCAAACATACAAACATTCACGACAAACAGACATAGAAGCAAAAACCTACCAAACTGTAGCGATTAGTCAGCCAACCGGGCCTTCTTGACAGAGGTCTGAAAAAGGACTGCCTTCTTCGGCTGGTCTTTCTTTAGGTTGTGGAATCCATTCAATAGAAAATTTGCCAGACGACGGAACATCTTGGGACAGTCAATGTCAATTCCACTGAAATCATCAGACTAGGTCCTTTGTACAGCGACTTCATCATGACACAGAGCATAGAAGTGGCCTTGCAGTCTCGCTTGTTTTCGGCCATGCCACTCAGCACCCCACCAGAAAATTAAACAGTTGGGCGAATCTGTACTTCATTTACCAAGAGAAACACATTATTCTGTTGTAGTGTGTGGACTTTGTCATATGTTTCCCTCGGCACCTGGTCCTTGTCAATAGATGAAGTGATACACTGCAGCTTGCGTTTGCATGGCAGCACCAAAAAGTCTCTGAGCTGTTCATAATTACACTTCGGGTATGATTGAAGAGCAAAACAATCATTCATGGACAACTGCTTCTGTGATAGAAGTTCCAACAGACGTCAAAAATACCAACTTCTTCTCCTCGGTGTCGACATAGGCTGACGTGTGAGCTTGAAGGGTGACAACATTTTGGATCGTTTTGTCAAACGGGATGTCATACATAGTTCATTGCCAAGCGCACAGTTTCGTCGGACTGCGTATACGATCTCAAACCATTGTCGGGATGAAGTATCTTAAACAGTGGTACACTAATGCCGTTCTTGAACGCACTGAGCGTTAGTGGGGAACACAAAGTGGGCTTGTTTTCTAAAATCACAGACAGGCTGCACTCACTGAAGTTGTCGGTCATGAACAAACACACAAGCCTATCTTTCGATCTTGAAATAAATTTCTTGTACTGCTTCTGCAGGTTACGTTCAGGTTTAAAAGCATCAAATGAAGTAATCTTATTCTTCTGAAGAAAATACCTCAGTTGTTTGTCTTCCACTTTCGCCGGGGGGATGCAGGTTTTGGAGATGGCAGACATGAAGCAGGCACACCGAAGATACTGGGAGGGATTTCATTTGTTCACACAACCCCACACTTGTTCGGCATTTTTAATACGTATAATAAGTAATAAACTATGTAAACAAACAGTATCCACTTAGAAATGCAGCAATGTGCCTCGAAACAAACAACAATGTCCGATTCAAACAGAGCGACAGACTACGACAATGTTCGCAGTATGACAGATAGAGGTTAACTGAACTCGGTGAACTGGCCTTCGCTATCGTAGCCAGCTACATGGCGGTGCACATCCTGGTTATAGTAGTCCTTGGTTTACATGTATAAATGTGTGCACATATAAATGTATCCATATGGTAAATATCTATATGTATACACATATTTACCAGATACGTATATTTTTACCAGCAATACACACGCCAAAGGCCTCACCTCGTCATAATCCTATTAGCAGCTGTTCGCCAAAATAAAAATTGTATGATTTTGAACTAGAAAATTAGCTAAAGTAACGTCTATATTGCACAATCAGAAAACTGACAATGGTCAGACAAAATTTTAAACTAACGGTAGTTTTCTTGTGATCATCAATAAAATTTGAATTGGAAAAACAAAATTCAGAATGGTGAACTTTACGTGTACAGAAATGCGTCAAGAGATTACGAGTACATTTCGTGCGCGCAAATATTTATCGTCATGGATTAATATCTCAAACCTACAATAGATCGAGAGAAGAACCATTTCAGAAACAGATCATATTCCTTAAAGTCTTAATGCTTTTTTCAAGTAAAAAACTAGTCCCAGCGTTCACACCTTACTCTATAGGGAATGTACAAGAGCTATCTCTAGATAAGCTCAATAATTATCCATACATTTTATTTTCACGCCATTCTTAGACAGTAAGTCTTGTGAGGTAAGTTGCTTTACTTCTGCAACAATATTTTATTTTAGTGTACGTCTTAATCCACGTATAGGATCCGATTTCGATAAAATCATTGTTTTCGAGGTCCACTCAATTTTAACAGTTGTGATTGGGTGAACAAATATGATTTTAGCACTGCAACACAAACACAGACTTCTCATTGAAGTGCCCAATGCTCAACTTTTTAATTGTTTAGAAATCATTAATTGTGGTGACCTTATGACAGTTTTTTCGGCTGAACAATTTTCACTCATATAGTCAGCGATACTGCTCCTGTAATGGACACTGAATCGCAGAACATATTCATTTAGCAGTTCATTTTGCAAGCCAAACCACCAAAGTTAACGTCATTACAATACAAAGAAACTAGTTTTGAAGCCGCAATTCTGTGCATCTGTTGAAAGAGAGACATGGGACGTAAAAATGTACACACTCTTAACAAAATGCTTTCAAAAACTTGAACCACTCATGAGGATTAATTGTTTCTTGCTATTATCTAAGCACTCATAAATTAATAGTTAAACACAGTGAATCAATTTTACAGCACAATTTTAAACCTATTTTTTCGACAACTTTCATTTTCCTGAAAATTCTGATATTTTCAGTCTACAATCCTAGACTCCAGTAAGGAATGAAGCATTCACGTGATTAGAATTCAGAATTCATTGCTTGTATGAGACCACTGCTATCAAAACTAAGAAGCAGAAAAGTGAGCAAAGTGAAAAAGTTTTTACATTCATATTCATCCATCAGGAATGTGAGTCTAAAATAAAGTTATTTCCGAGATGATATCTAGGTAAAAGTTCGATTCTTCTCATTCGTAGTCAAGAAACCGTAAGAAAATTTTCCTCAGCTCATTCTTAAACACAGGCATGATTTAGACGAGAAACTGAGGTAAGAGCAAAAGGGAATAATTTTTGAACCGTTATATTTTCAGTCAAAGTGAAAGAAGTATTCAGCATCATACCCAAACTTTCTTCTTGGAGCATGCGCACACTATTTCGAAGGTGAGTGGGAGCTTGAAAATGCTGATGCTACGGTATGTTTTTTGCAAGAAAGAATATAGTTAAAACAATGATGATGCTCTTGAGCCACCGATATGCAGTTCAGGATGATTTTCTAATGCAGGGATTATAGTCATGTACAGATTTGCAGGAATAAAAAACTATGATCGCCTATGGTGTGCAGGAGAAGAAATTTGAAGATTCAGTGTTGAAGCTATATGAATCATGGAATATCGTTTTCTGCATATACAAGACTCACGGATTTTCTGAATGAACCGAAATGAAAAAACTAATTCCTTAAAAAATATCATATCTGCTTCTTGGGCTAAGAAACTGAGAGTGAAATTTGTATGAACAGGGGTTTTGAGAATTGAGCTTAAGTACATAAATGATTATTAGCGGAACTATAGCAAATAAAAATGAGTGAGGTAAATAGTTTTTTCCCCGATTAGAGAAGGTTTAATGGGCAAAATAAATGAATTAAAAAGAAAATAATACAGAAAACAGCCAACATTTTCAGTAATGAGCATATGGTTCCGACAGCAGTCAGCCATTACCTAGTAAAATAATTAAATATAATTCTTAAGGAAAGAACAATCATCATTATTTGCCAATTTTCTATCACCAAATGGACTACGACTTGGATCATTCTTTTAAGCAGCCAAATGTTGCGACTTCGCCCTTGTGTATATCATTCATTCATTCATTAAATTATATTGCTGAACAGAAATATTTTTCAAGAAATTGAGAATCAAAAACAGTGAACATTAACGGAGTGCATCAGCAAAATTCACAAACATTGAAGCAAATTAATAAAACGGCTCTTCAATGACTAAAGAATCATTTGACTATTCATACATGTATGTATTCTCACGATTTCGAAAAAAAACATTTCCTATGAAATCTATGTTTTGAAACACAAAAGTATTAAAATTCTTAGTAAAAGTTTTAGAACATATACTGAAAAATACCAAATAGAAGGACTGGTGTAAATCGTTAACATGAAATTAGTGAGTATAAAAAGTCATTGTGAAAATTTTCTATTGGAGGGTACACAACTATTTAAGATTTTGCAGTGTGTCTTTTGTTTTTTTATAACAGCTTCTAACATCTCGTGTACGATGAAACTATGTCCTTGTATAGATGTGTTCTTATTTTTCCCATTATTCATGGCATAAATTAGGAAAGAACTCTCTTCTGTACTAGTAGGCTCCTATTTTCGAGCTAAAGTTGTTCACTCTTTTCAAAAATTTTCGACTAAATCAAAGTAGCGACTATTGCTAAGTCACGATAGATAAATTTATCTACTGAGTCAGTATGCTTTTTGATTTTATTTGTATTTTGGGTTTGCACCTTGTTCAAATTCTCAACGCCATGCAAGTATGGATTTACTAAGTTTTGTCTAGATTTAAATTTTGTTTCATTTCTGCAAGTTCGTCGTTCCTCGATAACACAACCAACAGACAAATACGATGATTTCAAATGATCGTGCTGCATCCACAATATCACTACATAGACATGTTGTTCTCTTGCATACAGGCTAAGTTAAATTCATGCTGAATCATATTTAGTGTAATATGAGAAGGATTTATGAACGTCAATGAATTCAATAAACATATTTACAGCTGAACATTTTTGTTGACAACGATCTGTTTGCAAAAAAGCTTTGTTAATAATAACGACAGATTTAATTACGCTTCTATCAATCAACATTGATGACATTGCTATTCTAATACTTGTTGAATAAAAAGAAACAAAAAAATTTGAAAGATATTTCTAACATATAAAAATGAACTGCTTGCCAATTTATCCGAATGTAATTGAAATATGTTTTACTACACTTGAATACTATTTTGACATCATACACTTTACTGAAATCTCAATTCACAACTCATTCAAAGGTATGATGCAACTTCAAAACTTTACTAAGTACCAATTAAAACAGTATGATAATAACATGATAAATTCAGAGTGTGTACGTATTACTTCAGATGAATTAAAAATTTGCATCAAAGTAATGATAATTGACAATCATATCGTAAATCAGTTCAATAAGCTGCATATAATAATATTATATAATCATATACATAAACGATAAGTCATATCGTTTTTGCCAGTTCAATTAGCTTCATATCTAATCACTACCTGTGAGATTCAGCAGCACACTCAAATGACTGAAGGGAAACCATCTCTCACTTTTTTTCTGCTAGGTTACTGTATTGTTCCAGTCAGCTCTTGGTAGTATTCATCCCTGGCTTTGATTCATTAGGTTTAAAGTAGTGGAGTATGTACATACCGATTAGACGATTGTTCTCAATCACTTATGAACCATCAAACATTGTGGCAACTGTTCGTCACTTCAGGCTAATCAGTTGGCTGCACGGGACCGTCAGATCTCAGCCATTGGTACGCAAATGGGCCCCTCGGCTGTCCTGACCAGGTATCGTTTGTCTCTTCGCTTCATCCCGGCTGAAGCAAGAGCTGGGTTGTGACGAACATCTACATTTGCTATTGTTCGGAATTGACCCACCTAGAGTCGAGTTGAGAAGTATTGAGTGGGTTGTCCTCCGCGTGCTCTGGCATTCATATTAATTTTTTTTCTGTTCGTGTTAGCAATTAGATTAGTAATTAGTGCTATTTCTTGAGCTTTATTTTATAAATTCAAATGCTAAAAAGATGTTCACTAGCCATTGTGGTGGGCCTCTTCGGGGACTTCCCTTACAGTCTCACTATTTCGATACCCAATTTGGCGCTGTAATCCGGAGACCATATGGAACGGATGGAATTTCAATTCGACGGTCTCGGCGACGTAATACTTTAGCGAGTAAGTGAAACCCGGATGGAGGCCGAAATGACAGTTATGATACGAACCTAAGTGGTTTGTATAAATTAGAGCTTTTGATCAATTTTTGCGTTATATTTTTGGACTTGATTATACTTATATCCAATGCTGATGCTTCAGATTTCTAAGGGTATTTTTTGAGCCATTTTATTCGACTTTGAATATAACTCACTTTTCGTAATTTCTTTGTTTAAATTCGTTTTAGTTTTCAAAACGTTATGAGGTGTATTTTAATTATTGTTGTCTCAGATATAAGAAAAAATGTGAACGCTTCTGAAAAACAAAGATACATAGATAGAATTCTGTTTGATAATGGCCAATCATGCCGTCCATGTCTTGACAATTATTACAACCATTTCTCTTATCTATGCTAAGAGGCAAATTTTGGCTCATTCATTTTGAATTCCTGAACGTCGCTGCGCTTTAAAATGAATTCTTATTGAGATCCTGAGAAAAAGTAAATATGCAAACAAATTGGTCATTCAACATAGCAAAATTTAGAACATGGTTATTTACTGTATTGACTTGAGGTAAACCGGCTAAACAGGCTTTTATTAAATCTAACAAATACAGGTGTTCCCTTCTTGAGTTTAAATAACAGGTATTGACTCCAATAACATTTAAAATTAAAGTGGTCGGCCTCATTTTTAATTGAATGACTCACCTTTATTGCTCAATAACTCAAGTCAGCGAAGTGGACTATTATTGACGTTTTTTATGTGAAAGATTTGGTAAGTCAATTTGATACAAATTTAAAATCAATATGAATGAAGAAAAATCATTTTATGTACGGTATCTCGAACTGTGAAAGTTGAAAAAAGAAAAAGTTGAAGTACTTTTCATAAAATTAGGGAACTTTAGCCTCACATTATGCATTTTAGAGGAGAGGGGTGTTTGTGTTTGTTCAGCTGAGTTTGAGGATCTTCACTCTGCACACTATTGATTTGATATGAATGTGCAAATTTTGGAGCCAGAAGTGTGATAGAAAGAGAGCGACGTATAAACAGAGAGCTGGTTTTAGCAATATATAAACTCGTACCATAATAACCGAACGTCAATAATATGATCCATCACTTTCAATTTTAAATCCATCATGTCATCCGTTTGACGCCAAACTTGAACATCCGGTCAAAAAAATTGTAGCTGTCTTTTTTCCATGCTATTTTCCCAACACTAATTTGTCTTGCTTCAAATTACTGCTCATTCCTGGTCTCTACTTAAGATAATACATGCATCAGAACAAGAGGTGACTTCCAAAAACAGGCCACGTGCTTACTTTTCCATAATATTCTACGTTCATTCAATAATTACCTTTATTTTGCAAGATATAGTTAAATCAATACCCATAAACACAACTAAACATGAGTAAAAATTCGATCAGAGAATTTAGTTAATCCAGAAAACGTTCATGCATCAATTCGAATGTGAGCAAGGAGTTTAATGGGAGCCATATCACCATGTATTGTGAAATGATAATACTTAAACTTCTAGCTCAGTTCTCTAGTTGTACTGGTTGAGTTTTCATCAATGACAACCTGTAATTTCACCGAATTGTGTCCTTTGGAGCATACAGTATTTTTCTTGGTCCGTCCTTTAGACTGAAGTCATCCGTTTCAAAACATGAAAAACATCTTCTGCAGATCTTTTCACTCACCACATCATTTCCATAAGCGTCTTTGAGGGACATTGCAGCTAAAATTGCTGTATTTCCATTCTAAAATTCAAACAATAAAATATGCCTGATGTGTTCTTTACTTAGAGTGTACATTTGGGTCAACAATAGTATGTATTCATTATAATAATTGTAACAAAACTTGAATTAAACAAGATTAACTTAGTAATGAATACACATGTCATTTATAAGTTAAGTTGATGTAATGATGCCCTTAAATTATGGCTCAAAAATAGGCAAAACTCGTTACAACTTGATATTTCGATGAAACATGCAACTACTTTCCTCAATTACACAACATCAGTCACTGGTTAGCGATCAATAATTTATAAGACCCTTTTGAAGTTCTATGAACGATACTACCATAAAACATCTCGGTGAAAACATTTTGAAAGAGGATGAAGCTGCTGAACGATATTCTTTCAGACCGTGGTCACCTTATCCTCATTTTTGTTCACCGTGAGAAGTGAGGTCGTCATTGAATACATTTGCATTTAGAAGGAAGCATTTGTGAATACATTACATTTACGAGTCTTTCTGCAGCCTCACGGCCTCATATTCATCATACTCGGCTGGAAATAACGTTCAATTCAGATTCATTGCAACTTTACATACTTTGCTAGAGAAATAAAGTAACCTTTCAAGATCATGATTTGGATATATACATAGTTATGGTTCATTCATATCAATTTTTTCAACATTAAACGTCCAATTGCTGTACCATAGGTCAATAACGAACACTTCGAAACAATGCTGTGTGAAAACTTTGTCAATTTGTATCAATTACTTACGACCAATATGTTTGATATTTTCAAGCAATGTTTTTCTATCACGTAAGGATCTTGACGATAGGGTATCCAAAAACCCAACGGTATTGGAATGAATGTTTCTTCTCTTTTGCATTTAAATCGTTATTTTAGATATTGTTACTATTCAGAGTTAGACTTGATTTTATTTGGCTACAGTTAGTCGAGGATTATCATGAATCACCAATTATTATTTTTTTTAGATACCGACTCATGTCATCATGTGTGGTTTCGGAAGGAGACTCCTATTGAATGAAGAGAGATGTGATACCTGTTCTGCGATATCAGAAGCCATCAAGTGAACCAATCATCCACAAGTAGTTTTTTATATTACTGGGACTTGGTAGAAAATTTATTAACCATCAATAAATAAATTTTTCTCAACTCAGTTAACATTATTTCATTCACCAATAAACATATCATAAAATAGAAACTCCATAGTGGTCTATAGTAACAAAAATATCTCGCGTAAAATCAAATGATTGTCGAATTTTGCACATACATATAACTAGTAAAATATCAGGTATTGTGTATTAGACCTTGAAAACAACATAAACGTACGTGTGCTATTTATCTTTCTCTAAACTGAAAGTGACTGGAAAAAATAGTAGTTTATTTAGTCTTAGTTACCTTTAAAAATTGTCAATGGCAATATTCTGATGGATAAAGACAAACAAAATCAACTGTCGAACATGAATTTCATTTGTTCTTATTTAAACTACTTCCCACAACTCAAGCTTAGTCTAGTTTTCACATTTTTATGATTTAATTGTCATTTGTGTTGGAGAGGATTTATTTGAATATGCGAACTACTCTGTACGTATTAGTTTTTCAATTTAGTTAACGGCGTACACTTTATTCTTATTATTTTTACAATTGAGATTCCTTGCGTCAAACTTATTTTATGCCTTAATCCGAACTTTCCGTCATTTTCGTATTTGGCATTTACAAACTGATGTTTCTGTTACTCATAATTCACACGAGCGGTTTTTTAACTGCCAATAGGTTATTAAATAAGGTTAATTTAGAGAACGTAATAATTTGAATACCAAACGTACTGCAAGGTACTCATTAATATTTCTACACAATCGCCAATATGGAGACAGCTCGAATGCCCAAGGTACGGGCAATTGAACATGGCTGCTTCGACCGATGCTCCCACTGAAGAAATGGGAGTCACGAAGTGTAGTTCGTTTTCTGAAAGCAGCAGGACGTAGTGCTGTAGAATGTGTTAACTTTATGAGTGAAGGTAGTGTATCTAAATGGTGTATAAAATTTTGAGAAGAACGAACAAACGTCATTGAAGAAGGTAGACATGAACGCAAGTACTGATGAACTTGTGTCCTTATCCAGCTTAATGTCAATACATCATACATGAGTTTCCATTTCGTACATGAACCATGTAGGGAGCAGTGCTCTGCGCTGACCATTGAGCTGTACAGGTGAGGTTGTTGTTGTTGTTTGCCTAGCGGGTCATCCGGGGAGACTCAGGGGTGCGGTGGAGGCTCGGCTGGGGGGCGGATAGGAGGAGGGAAGCAGTTTGAGAGTGAAGGGACGCTGGAGAGGAAGGTTGCCGTGGACACAGGGTCCTGCCAGAGGTCCAGAGGGATAAGGTGGGTAGGGTTGGTGCTCTGGTCCGCGGCGCTGCAGGTAGGACATGTGGGGTACTGCACTCGGGCCTGGTACGAGTTCAGGGCTCTGCTGTGGCCCGATCGGAGTTGGGAGAGGAGAGTGCCGGTGGATCTGGGAAGGGATAGCTCTTCTTTAGAAATGGGTGGATGGGACAGTTGGAGGACCCTGTTGAGGCCCGCTGCAGAGATGGCCTGCTGAACTGCAGAGGTGTGCAGAGAGTTTAAAGATTGCCTATAGGTGGAGGAGAAGCAGTCCCCGTTTGGAGATAGAAGGTGAGCTATTGAGGGTAGAAAGCGGGATTCGAGGGTATGTTTCATATAGGGCCGGAGGGTGGGGTGACTGTGAGGTAGTTGGGGTGGTGAGGGCGAAGGGAACTGAGGAGGTACTGGGAGCAAAGGAGGGAGAGGTGGTCAGCTACAGGAAGGACCTCCGTCTCCATGTGAAGGTGCGAGGTGGAAGCCATTTTGTGGGATGCGGAGGCTATACGAAGGGTGGCGTTCTGGATTGTTTGGAGTTTCGCTAGAGATGAGGGGGAAGCGTTAGGGAACCAGATGGGAGCTGCGTAGGTGACTATTGAGTTGATGAGGGCCTTGTATGTGAGAGTGATGGTTTATTTTTGCTTGCTACAGGAGGAACCAGCAACGGCTTTTAGGATGTTTAACCCATGCCGGGCAATGTGCTACACCTAAATATCTCATATTCTCAATTTATGAGTCTTACTACGTTGAACGCTCTGAAAAAAATTCAAACCATATTCGTCTATCTCCATGTCAGGTTCGCTACTGAGTATGTAACGCACTACCTTCTCTATTGACATACGTGCGATAGTACTACTGTTAATGTTATATATCATCTGACTCTCACGACACCTTTCTTCTAGTAGTCTACCTATGTTCCAATGAACACATTCCATATGAACATTTTAACTTTTCTCCCTCATTTTTTCCTTTATTTCTGCCACACATTCATCAAAGTTCAATCATAAATTGTTTAATTTTTTTTAGAAAAAATTCACGGTACTGTATCACTAAGAGAGTTTACTAATTCGGCTTCGACACACCACATTGTTACAATGGTTTCCATCTAACAAAATCTATATATTCACTTGGCTTGCAGCACCCTTCAATACAAAGGATTTCACTATTGAGTGCAACGCACATTCTTGTTCATGCCTTTTCAGTACTGATTATTTTAGAATTTAAAAATATAAAACAACAAATTTAATATACTCCTACTTAGATAACATGTAATTCCAGCTTGGTCAATTTTTCGAAGACACGCTTTGAAAATCATCATTAGGAGGCACTCATTATTCCAAATAGAATAACACTCATTACTCTAAGTTTTGAATAATTTCTTTGATTGTTGATTCAAGCATTGCAGGTGAAGTGAGGTAGCTGATCCTTTTCTCCGCAAAGTAAATCAAACGTAGTTGTCCGTTGGGTTCGACAGAAGAAAAAAGGAGTTATCCTTCCTTCGAGCCTTCGAAAAAGTTCATTGCAAATTTTCTTGTTCAGTGAGCAGACACAAGGTTTCACTATACTAATCAAAACTCAACTCACGATTGGACTCATCAACATCCACGGTTTGAACTTGTTTGTGCAGTCACAATTGAGACAGTGCGGTGAGAGATGCGTGCAGCGCTTAATACTATCAATATCTGCTAACAGAAAACTAGCATGGTAGGAATTATGAGTATCGTGATGGCTTTTCTCTTAACCTTATAATCATGAGCATATTGCGTAAGTTCTTTTTTATTTATACTGTTTTTGTAACTTTCATAGCTGTCAACTATTACACTTTAGTGTTTTAGTGTTTTTTGGTGTTTACCTGGAACAATGGAAATATACACCTAGGTAACTAGGTATATATTTCCATTATTCCAGGTCAAGTCTACTCCAACTACTTCTGGTCATAAATGCCTGAACAATCGTAACTCCTTTCGTTATATATGTGGTAGTTTTATAATTCCAAGCAAAAGGGCAGACATCAGTGTACTTGTCAAACAAGCATAATAGGCATATTTTAAAATAAAATTAGGTGATTAAGATAAGCCAAGGCCCCCTCATGAAGTGTGCAAGCAGCGTATCAAGAGTTTATAGATGTCGACTAAAGGAACACGTGAAAAGTTGAATTTTGGTATCCCCGTGATTTGGCCAGAGCAAAAAGATTATTGCACAGATTGACATTTTTGTCCAGCTTAAATATCAGGGTTTAAAACGATAAATTTAGGTAAAATACAATATCCTAATCTACCGTCAGCTATAAGACCAATGCCTCGCGGGTGTTCAAACAACTAGATGCTTCAGAATATCTGACTGATGTTGAAGAACGCAGTGACAGTAATGATGCAGATTTTGAAATTTGCAAGGATTCAGTATGTACGGAATTTGATCAAAACGAGCTGAATGATTTGACATGTGATTTGGGCCTTTCAAAAAAGATTCAAAAATCCTAGCATCATGAGTGAATGAGAAAAACTTACTTGGGCACGGAGTGAAAGTAACATACTTTCAAACCAGGGTTAGTACATTTCTGCATTTGTTTTCGAAGTGACAGCGGCTTTTTGTTATGTCATAACAATCCTGGTTTACTGAAGGAACTACAGGGAGAGGCATAAGTACTGTTCCAAAACAATTTTTTTCCATAAACGTCATTTATTTCAAGATCTGACTTTAACAAATAGTAAGTCATTACTAATCTACAGGAAAAATTATTAAGAATACTTCCTTATTGCCCTCACTACTTTGCGAAGTCTTATAGGAAAGTCTTTAATGACCGCAACAAACTACTTCAAAGGGTGTTTTCTCCCAGCATTTATTCAATTTTGATTTTAGAACTTTGATACTCTGTCATGGAGTAGAGCAGGCTTCATTTGTTTTTGTACCAACATTCTGTTGATTTTGAAGTTCCTCCCGAGTTGAAATGTTTCAGATGGAATCGGTTCATTTTCATACTTCTCTATAATGAACTTTCGTATTAATCTACAGACATTTTCAATTGGTAATCGCTAATTGTTCTGTAAAAAATTAGGAATGTTCTTGTAAGTAATTTCATACCATTATTTTGGATGATATTTAGGAAATAATAATTACTGACGTTGATTTGAAGACATGCTACAGGAATTAGGCCTTACTCTGTAGTTTATCGTTAAGCACTGTTTTTATGCCGTGACCTGAAGCGGCTGTACAAATGAAAAACGGAGAGATAAAATCTGGGTATGAACGTAAATGCAATTTTACGAACGAGGCACTTCTTGACGTTTATGAATGCACCGTCTTCGTTAGTAATCCAGGCAAATTTTGCGTCATGTCTGAGCATACTGTATCTGTTAGTGGAGCTGTGAGAGGATCAAAACCTTCAACGAATTGACGGTAATAATTAACAACTCCAAAAAAATGTTGAATTTTATCATTTTTAGCCTGAGTAGAATATTATCAAACGATGTGTTCTCTGCTGTCGTCCATACTGATTCCATCTTGAGAAATCAAATACTAAGGAACTTCAATTCTTTATTTAAAGATTACGGGTGAAGACAACTTTATTTGGAGTTCTGCATGGCCCATCCGGTACAACACTTGCTCTAGGGGCTGGAAATGATTGTTTACTTCTTAGAAAAGATCATGATATCGCTCCAGTATACGAGAACAAGAAGACAGAATTTTTCACAGGACGCTAAACATAAGTTGGTTGGAGACAGATGGAGTGTCTACTAAGCCATTAGCATACTCTTTAAATTCAAAGTGTCTTCTTCTAGTAGTTGTAAAGGTTTTTTTCTTGGTTGCATCATTGGTTAGATGAACGTGCCAAAATGAATTCAATAGATCGAACACTGAGAAAACTGTTGCACCTCTCAAACTTGAAGTCAGTTCTGTAATATATGACATTTGAATTACTGGAGTCAACAGCAAGCTTAAGAGTATCGTTTTTATTTTATATCATGAACAGGAGACTGTTGAATGAAGAAAAGACTACAATGGCTTACCTTGCTGCATCATATGATCTACAGCTTTGTCTTATGTTTTTTCATAATAATGATATGTCCAAAATTTTTCTGTATTGTCTCTTCTTTCAGTTGTTTCAAGGTTGTATCATGTTTTATAACATGGGTTAGATTTGGAGGTTAACCTTTGGCGTCAATCGCGGAGTGATTTTGCTTCAAAATGAGCATTAGGTGGTCGAGGCTTTTGCCCGTAGCATCGGTATTTACATCATCTACATATTATTAGGTGTACCGGAAAGTCCTGCCCTCTTTTCCTTGACCAAACTTAGTGGATTCAAAAAAGTGTGGTTCACTTTGAGTAACTGGAGCAAGGGAGAATTGTGACTGCAGACCTTTACCGTCAGCAATTCGAACGTCTAAATGTATTGTTACGTAAAAAATATTCTGCTCTAGTGAACAGGAAAGGAATCATCTTGCAACACGATAACGCTACACCCCATTCTGTCAAGCAAACTCAAGAAAAATAAGGTCGTTCTTCTTCACTCACCATACTCGCCGAACCTTGCTCTATCAGATTTTCACTTATTCTGTCTTTAAAGCGTTTCATCAGCAGAAAAGATCCACAAGTGTTTACCAGGTTGAAGCGTAGTTTGATTCCTTTATTTCCTCCATAGATGTTAATTTTCTTGAAAGGGGGATTAAAAAGCTCGCAAGTAGGTGGAGAAAGGTTATATCTAATGATGATGACGATTTTCTTTTGCAATAAAGATTTTTCAGTAATATTTATTTCAACGATTATTCCTATCAGAAATCAGGACAGAACTTTGCGGTAAAAGGGCGTGGCATTGTTCATTAGAACTGAGCGATTACGACTCATTGGGTGCTGTGCGTTCACCGTCCTAGGGCGTAATACCAGCTTGGTCGACTGCTGAGCGAGTCTGCTTTCGAGCGGGAAGACCCGGGTTCGAATCCTGCTGCCGACATGGTTGACGCGGCTAGAAATACGGCATGGGACTTGGGTAAACAACCGAATAATTATCGAAGTAATTATCCGACCCAAGAATGGGTCAGAAGGTTCGTTCCTATAGCCTCATTCTATTCTATTCTATTCTAATAGCATTAATGAACAGATTGGCTTTAGCGTTATCATCGGAAATGAACGAGATAATTTCATTATTGTCTATTTCATCTAAAATACACAAACACGTATGTGCGTTCACTGTCACTAAGTTTCCTGTCGAAATTAGGAGCTTTTGCCTTATGCTCACCATAAAAGACGCTATTAAATTGACTGCCTTTTAACACATTTTTTAACGAGGTATTTCAAGGTATTGGGTATTTCAAGTGGTTATCCGTTCGTCAAATTATTTGTTTGTGTTTCTAACTAAATACTACTATCTGACATAAAATTTTTACAGGCCTGGTGGGTTCTTTCACGGTGTTTATCTTAGTCATTGAAAGATGTCGCTCCTTTTCCAAAATCGATACACGCCTCTTGGCTTTGATGACGGTCGGTGCCTATAAGTACTTCTGCGGGGAACGCGGAGTGGTCGCTTGTGACAATGGCCTGTAAGAACTTCGTACTGCCATCTTGTAATTTTAGTTTTAAGTTCGTGGTCCCTTTAACGTTCAAGGAACTCCCGCACGCACTCTTAATTTTTATCTCGCTTGGCTTTACAATGTCGGTCACGGAGCATTTTTTCATTAAAGTGACGGACGCTCCAAAATCAACGAAAACCATTCTAAAATAACCATTTATTTCTAATTAAACAACGGGCGGTCGAAAACTGCATATATGGTTATGGGGTAAATTCTATCCTTACTGTCTTCAACTGATAAGGATCACGGGATCCAAGAGTCAGTTTTAGGGTTAGAAATCAATAGTGAAGTTCATCCCTTTACTCATCCTCCACATGATTTGTAAAATAATTGTTGGCTGTTGAACTACAGTGTTGTGCCTCAGCCTTGCACTTGATCTGCGTGTGTCATACTTTGAGATCAGAGAGGAAGGGGAAGAAGAAGGATGTGAACTAGATACTTCGTTAGCACGGTTCATGAGGGAAGTCACGGTCATAGTATGCAAGAGTAAGCAAGGTGTCTGTTCATACACTGAATGCTTCAAGCGCTGATTGTCATTACGAAGTTTAACTCTAAATTTTGACACGTTTAAACTGTTCACTTTGATTCCTCGGTTGGTTGGATAATGCATTCAAGTACACTTGTTGTGATTTGCACCATTTGTTGGACCGTTTTTTTTACTTTCACACTTTTGTGATGGTAGTATTGATGATATATAGCCTAGTGATGTGTGACGGTGTATAGTAATGTGTAATGGTGTGTGAAGGTAAATGGGTACGTCTGGAACTCAAGCGGCATGTATCCAGTAAATCCCGGTCGCACTCTCGAAAACACAAACACACAGCACGCTATTATGAAGCTATGATTATGTTTATGATTGCTTCGAAGCCATGGGAAGCATCTAGCTAGTAGTGCCCAACGATCACATAAACACAGCATACCTTTGAAGCAAAAAATAAGTACGAAAGGAGGAGCTAAAAATCAGGAGGCATGTTTCTAGAAAACACCAACGGATTGTGTAAGTAGCTGTCGGGAAATCAAACGAGTTCAAAATTGTAAGACGTCGATATGGTGAGCAGCAGTGTGAGAAGCG
>VCRD01002360.1:80528-90935 GCA_006783055.1 Trinorchestia longiramus | reverse complement strand
CCCACACACATCACCCCCACACACATCACCCCAACACATCACCTCCCACACATCACCTCCCACACATCACTCGCATATTACTCGCTACTGTTGCCCAACAAACGGACAATTTCATCATTCAGTCGAGTAAAAATTGATCACAAACATCCAAAGTCTAAGGAAATTATTGAGCACACTGAGCAAAAGCTGCGAGTAACCATAAAAGCTTTTTGCTTTTGAGTAGACCAAATTTTGCACATTTGTATAAAAGGAATCAGATTATGATATCAAACATTGGCAAACATTGGCAAACATTGCATATTATACAACATAGTGTCTAGACTTATTTCCTGGAACATAATAGCAGAAATTATAAATTTATGAAGCTACAGAAATGGGACCAAATGTCGGTTTGTGGACACAAGAAGGGATAATGAATGCCGGAAAACGAATATGAATGGATTTAAATGTCAATGCAAGCGAATATACCCAATTGGTAATACAAAGCACACACGAAGCTCAAAAGTGCAGAACACAAAGCAAACCACCACATGGCAGCCAGCACCACATGGCAGCCAGCACCACATGGCAGCCAGCACCACATGGCAGCCAGCACCGCATGGCAGCCAGCACCGCATGGCAGCCTGCACCGCATGGCAGCCTGCACCGCATGGCAGCCTGCACCGCATGGCAGCCTGCACCGCATGGCAGCCTGCACCGCATGGCAGCCTGCACCGCATGGCAGCCAGCACCGCATGGCAGCCAGTAATACGATGACAAAACAAGGAGATTATTTCAGTTTTGCATGTTTGTAATACCAATTACAAACAGGTTCTCACACCTTAGCTTGTACAATTCAATAGCTTGGACCTTGACTTTGATAGCAAAAAAAGGGTACCTGTGTAGTCTGCTAGGTAGACCCCCTGCAGTTATAGCTGCGTCAGAGACTTGGTAGCGCATTGATCATAAGCCATCAAATGAATGGCAATAATCGCGTGCACGGCTTATGAGAGATAAAACCTGATTGAAATATTTAACGTGCATTTCCTGCTCAGACCGACATGGCAAACTACTCTGCTACGAATCATAACCGCACTTTTCGCAGCCTTGTTGATGGAACCCTGATTGTTTTCATGCTCATTCGCCACGGTGTTCTCGCAGCTACAAAATTGGCGTGTGAACGAGTTTGTTTGGCACAATCTACGCAGCTCTACACTAAGCTCAGGAAGTCAGCAAAGCTCTCTGTTACCTTGTATGAAAGGAAAAAAATAATTCTTCTATAAAATGAAGTGAAGGAGAGATTGCTAATGATATATCGTCTCATTTACCCGCACGAGTTGTGTGGAGAACAACATAAGAATAAAACCAATCAACACTTCTCATATCCGGAGGAATTTGGGGGCAACTGCGGTAATTAATCTTTGCTCAATGTTAAACTGCTCATGCGCATTGTAAAGTATCCTAACTTTGGTTTTTATTTGGGTAAACTGAGGAAGCTATAGAGCACGAGCAAATATTTTGCTTTTATTATGATTCACGCAGCTATTTAGCGTCACAGAAACTCGCGAATAGCGGGAAAGAAGTTGCAAATCTTTTGCCACCGACGGTTGGGATTGATGGAGCGCAACCTACAGACTCATAACTATTAAAATTTAAGTTTTCTAAACACACAAAAATTTTAACTAATCTTGAATTGCTCATAAAATCAGTTAAACAAAATACTTGAACTGTTTCAAAGACATTTACCTGGAATTTTTGAAATGATACATGTTCAAAAATCTAAAATGTCATTAAATTATGATACAAGAGACACTTTTAACGAGTACATAATACATACGAGCAGAGATGAAAAATAGATATGAAGCAGCACAATGGGAGTCTGACCGTATTTTGTTGAGCTCTGCACCGTCAAGTTGTGCGAGAGCTGCGCCAGCACGGGGGAAGCTGGCGTCTCAAATACCTCGCAGCTGTACACTCCGGAGTCGGGGGCGACGACCCTGTGCAGCGCCAGAGACGAGACCGTGGGACTTAGCCTGCCCAATGCAGTAAATTAATTCACATTTTGTACCAGGATAGAAACGATATCAACTAAGCATAATCGCATGCAACGCCGAATGTTTGGAGCACAGAAATAAATATAAATTTATTTGTAGTTCATCGATCCGCTCCACCAAAGACATTTCCACTGCACAACTTCGGAACGCTCGCAGCTAGTGCTCTCAACACTGCTATTCTGTGAGGAACTGGACTCGTACTTCTCTGTCTTAAACGAACTTTCGCACCTACAAGTATTCTGCGTAGAATAAATACAACAGAGAGCCTCTCAAACACTGCGTGTGATTGTATAGTCTAGTGACAACCATCCATAGTTGGTTCCCCTCGCCCGCATCACCGGCCATGAAGCCCCAGAAAACATTCACGGTGCTAACTGCACCCAATGCACTCCCATCGAAGTACCCCTCATTCTGTTGTTCAAGTTTGACAGTTTCACAGTTCTTACATTACACGCCTTTATATTTCTGGTTTTATGACTAAGTGCCGACAGGACGTTGTAGGTGTGTAGGCTTCATAGAACTAAGCAGGCAATATAGCTGTATGAGTAAGAGCTCATCAAGCTCAGACATCAAATTTTTATCACCAGATGTTATGTGCAGTAGTTGCTTTACACTCATAACAATAACAGCAATATTGCTCGTTAATGTAACAATAAAAAACTGTTGGCATATGAACTTGCCCGTGTAGTTCAAAAATGAAGTCACATACGATAACATCTTTTTTCAGTATTAGCCGTGTCATGCGAAATAAAATGTTACATAATTATCAATATACATAATTACTGGCATGCTAGTCATTGTGCTTTCATATCATTGTATACTGTTAGAGAAATAAAATGATTCTAAAAATTCCATTACACAAACAATCTATATTCATTATACCACAAAACAAATCTTACATGTACAATTCCACACGAATTCTCTCTCTTATGTGATTGTACTACATATAAGTTATGCATGGTGGGACTTTTAATTAAATTTCACTGGAAGACAAAGGACGATGAATACACTAAAAAGAAGTCAAAAATTTTTGCTGTGCGTTTAGCTGTTTAATAGATCTAAGCAACTTTATTATTAGCCCGTAGTAACATGGTATATTTATGGAAATGTACTACATAGAAAACAGCTATGTTATATTAATTTGTATTCATGTTAATGAATTACATTATCACTAATAACCTAAGGATCATCAGTATTACATGCTGACATCGTCCATTACATGCTGACATCGTCCATTACATGCTGACATCGTCCATTACATGCTGACATCGTCCATTACATGCTGACATCGTCCATTACATGCTGACATCGTCCATTACATGCTGACATCGGCCATTACATGCTGACATCGTCCGTTATATGCTGACATCGTCCGCTACACGCTGACGTGCAACAGCGTGTCTCATTGTCAGCCGCATGTGTAGCGCTTCACAGACACGAGGAAGTCCGCAATTTACTCTGCAGAGCAGCCAGAACTGAACAAATAAAAAAGCAACTGTGGCAGTTACATAGAAATATGAAAGGAAATCCGTTCTGTTGAAATAACTATTTAATGTGAATAATAATTTATTTTTACTTTATCTCATCAAATCTACTTTTTTTGTCGCATAGCTAATATTGCATCATGTGTAGTCATTTTCTTTCACACTAAAGATTTAATTTTTCCAAAAGGTGTACTATTAAAATCATACTTTTACTTTGGCACGCACTGGGGTCTTAATCTTGCAGTGCCTCTAACGTCGACGCTGCCGGCCTCTCCCCTACTGGAAACAGCAAAAAACCCAAAGCCATTCCTAATTCAATGAACAGCAGGTATTCAAAGAATAGAAAAATAGAATAGAATTTAATATTTTCAATTTAAAATGCAAATCGCCGTGCCAACTTACTCAGACACGACTGGTGTAAGTAAAGGATTTGAACTCGGTTGAATTTACGCGAACTTCCAACTCATGACTCGGCCACTGGCTGCGCAACATGGAAATGAGGCTAGACTCTCTCAAGCCATTGCACCGCCGGAGATACTTCCAGTATGACATCATCGCCTCAAGTAGCATAAACTTCATGAAGGATAGTAGCACCTCCACCTCATTAGCGTCACAATAAAATTGACGTATGACGATGCCACCGTCCAATGAAGTCCAAAAAGAACAAGTACGACGTCCATCACGTGCGGCCCACTCAGATCTTAACACCAGTAGTGCATTCAAGTTCTGAAGCAGAAATATTTTCTCCACGGCTAGAGTGAATTTCGCCTGCTATCTTATATTAGCCGAATCATTTTGATAATTTTGATATAGCTCCCTTCTGATTGGACGAGGTCACATCTTACTCAACCAATTATCAACTTCGCCCAATAAGAAGCTCGCAGCTAAAAGCATAAAAATGTAAAACAACAACATCAGTACGACGTGGAACGAAAATTTGAAACGAGTCAGGGATTACTCGTAAAGTATAGTTGATGCACCAAAGCTGGTTTCATCTTACTACCCTAGTAGACAGGTCAAATAGGGCCCATGTGGGGCCCACGTGGGTCCCTGGGCTTTGGATGGGCAGCATCAAAATATATATATATATATAAGCTCCTGGGCATAGAGTGGGCAGAAGATGGTTTTGTCATGAAACCTAAAATCTGGGTTTTACATGGGTTCGTAATGTGGATAAGATATGACCAGCCATGGGAATTTCCATACATGGTCAGCCCAGGTGTAAATTCTAAAAAAATGCTTACTATCTTCATAAAAAATTTTTCACATGGTTTTTTTCCAAAAAACCACATGGAGCCCACATGGGCTGTGTTGGCCAACCACATGGGCTCCACGTGGAGCCCATGTCTGTGTCTACTAGGGTACATGCTTAGCTTTTAACTTTTTATGACACACTGGCACATGGCTTATAGTGCAGAAATCTATGGGAAAACCGACTTAGTATTGTTCCTTCTCTTCTTACAGTAATTTTTTGAGCGGGTTATTCAATCAAGATGAACTGTAAGACTAAAAGCACAGTAAGAATAAAATAAACAGGTCAATTTTAGTGCTTCCAGACGGTGTTTTACTCGGTGACAAAGTTGCTTTCGTTAGACAAAAATCAAATTACAAGGCAAGCCACAAGCCAAGCCACAATACAGACCTACTGTTACTTGTAAGGCACAGTTATTTGATGGGCTTGCATAAAGATTTACATACCTCGGGTCGTCTGTGATTTTCTTCAATGCGTTCTTCTTCATTACGGAAATGATTTCATTTCCTCTGCGCCACACAACCTTGTGATGACCTGTAAAAGTTGACGTTGTATCCACACAACAAACACGGAACCAAGTGTACCAAGTTACAGGCATCACTTTTACTGGTCATTTAAATAGTTATATACTTGGTCATCACGCAAGCAGACATTCAGTGAGGAGCAGGTGTAACTTATGGGTATGGGTTTAGGGTTCTAAAAGTATCATTGCTCATATTTTTGTAAAAGACGTTCTACTTAGATTTTCAAATATGTTTGATATTTACCGTATAAGTTTTACTTCTAGTATGAATGATAAGGAGAAAGTAATAACATTCCTGTAGTGTTAATGGTTTTCAGCTCAAAAATTCTACATTTAAATTTGAAACCTCTATGTATCCAACAAATATAAGCACGTTCATTTCTGGATGACTGACCTACAAGAAGAATCAGCTTACAGGGTGTTCAATATTTATCATAACAACTATTCTATTTATGTTTGGATATGATTTAAACTTTGACCAGATACTTTTTACCAGATAATGGCTAAAGATGTAAATAGTTGAATAGCAATTGTAGAATTGCATAAGTCTGGAAAGTCACCAAGGGACACTATCAAATCACTAAATGTGAACAGAATGCTGGTTTGGAGAACACTTAAGCGGATTCAAAGAGACAGGGAAGGTAGCTAATAGGCTAGGACAAGGTCGCCCTCGAACAGCTCGAACATCAAAATTGGTATAATCCACCAGGAAGAAGCTGAGAAGCTGAGGAGGAATGGGCAAAAATCCCCCAAACAATCATTCGTGATTCATGTCAAGCATTCTCCAAACGTTTGCACCAGGTTGTCGGCTCTGATGGAAAGCATATTGAATAAATTATGGATATTCAGAAACATTATTGGTTTAATAATACGTTTATTTTGGTTTGATTTGTATATTTTGATTTAATTAATAAATATGGGCAAAAAAGTTGTAACGATAATTATTAAATACCCTGTAAATTATATATCTTTGCCCCAACTACGTACAGTCTACTACGTTTGTATTGGCAACCACAGGACTAAATTCAGGCGATCTGCTTGAAATACACAAGGTCTCGTGTAAAGTTAAATCTTAAGATCATGATACGAAACTCAAGTTAGAAGTACAGAACTGTAAGCCATATTTCACATCCTCGTGCTTGTCGCAGTTGTGGAGCCTACGACGAAAATTTCCTAGTAGAGCACTGGATGTTAATTCTGACTAGCTACTCGTATTTAATGTTCCTATTAACATAGGTAGGTCCTTCAGTTAAGAGAAACGCGGCCAATAAACAAAGCATGCGTCACAGCATGACAGTAAATGATCAGTGAACGTACAATTATTTTAATCTAGTTCGACAATGAAAAAATAATATTGGCAAAATTTTACCTACTTCTTGTTTATTGCAACTCAACTCCGAGCCAGTTTCAACGGAAAAAAATTTTCTTATTAATTTTATTTGCATGTTCGAAAGACTTCTTTGAAAAACGACTCTAGCTATTCCTTAATCTTATATAAGTGTTTTAATTTAGGCAAGATCAAGATGAAGGGAGCAACACTCACCCAGATCTGTGATGACACACGGCAGTGTGACATTGTCTCCATCCTTCACTAGCAGCTGGACTCGCGTGGACTCGATCACAGGTGAGGCCTGGACCAGCGAGGGGCCCGTCACGAGCGTCACTGGAGGAGAGACACATGCTCAACATGGAGGCAGTTAGAGAAACAATTTTGAGCTCTCCATTCTAACATGAAATAATTGTGGTGTAGTTAAAATCAGGAAAATACATGTTCATCACATGTTGATGGAGGCGTTAGAGTGTCCAATGTGAAAGTAAAGGATCCTGCAGGATAATTGATAATTTATAAGACAAGGCGCGTTCAAGTCATCTATGTTCACGTCATTGCTTCAAACAAATACGTACAACTATTTCACATTTTCGGTTCTTATTCTTATGAGTCGTTCTTTGAGGCATTCAAAACTGTATGGAAGTAAATATTCCAATACGAGTTAATTAAAAATGGTGTTAGAGCTGCAGTTTGATGGTGAAGACCTGCGGATCAATAGGGTAATTTCACCCAAAGATTACTGCAACTCGAAATGTTTGAAAACACCCAAAATTTTATCGTTCAAAATGTGGCTTTGCTTTCTGGTTATCTGCCGGATTGAGCTTCGTCTGCACCGCCGTCTGGTCGTCGGCTGATCTCGTGTAGATCTGCTGCATCTCACACGTCGTATTCTAAACAAGCTCAAGCACGTGGGACACTCGAGTTTTCTCAGTAACTGATGACAATTTATGAAGATACATTTAATTCCCTCTACCTAACATATACAACTAATCGAAAGCAAACAAAAGACACCCAGCGTTAAGATGACAATTATTTCACACTCTAGACATCTAATGTAGTACAACCGAGAGCTTGCTGGCGTTGACATCAGGAAATAGAGCCGTGCGCTGTGATAACGGACCGAGCGTGCGATGCTAAGATTAGATGCTTCTTGAGCAGCGGTTCGTTAACTTATTATTCACACAAGAAATGTAACTAATATCTGGAGTTTATTCAGTCACAATAATTAGATTGCACCCCATTGCTAGTTAAGGCCTCATAGTTGGTTCCCGAAATAGTAAGCATTGGTCTGTACAAATGGTAGGCTTGGTCTGTAGCTATACTTTAGCACATACATATCGTATAGGTGATGGCTCAATGGTCATAAGTTGTCTTAATCCAATCGCCAATTAAGCTAATTTTCATAAATTTCCCATGCAGTCACCAGATCTGAGCGTCCACCGCAGACCGTTAAATCGTCACGCTGCAAGCAAGATCGAGGTTTGCAGTTCTACATCAAAATTGAGTCAACGTATCGTCCAGCTGATAACTCTACTAAAAAGTAGAAAATTGTTCGCTGCTTTGAAGCAGGCCCAGGAAAGTAGAATCACAATTAAATGGACATAGACCAAAAATATCTCACGACATAAGAGTTGTCTTTCAGCGCGACTTGAGCGGCTTTGTTATGTCAACAAAGCTTTAGACCATACGGCGTGTTGAGCCTGTGCCAACCACTCATCCAACACTTCAGAATATGTGACTGAGCTCATAAAGATTTTCTTTTCACATGCGTTTAATAGTTGAACAGCACCTGCCTGCACAGAGAAAAAATCAGTGGCATCATAAAAGCCCATAACGTTAAGTCTTAAAAGAGAGTCGAAAAATCGTTTCCTGCCCCAGCCGCAAGTGACATATCTCCGCGCTACAGCAGTTTTTTCCTCTTTTCGCGGAAGGAAGAAGTCGCTGCCACAGGTGGCGTACTAAACTGATCACTCACGTGAGCACTGAGTCCCGCCAAACTTGGTGTCAGATCAGTTTAGGCAACACAGGTTTTAGCACGGCTACAATTTGATGATTATTTCCTGCAATGACTTCTCTGCATTTTTAGCGCATACAACACTTCGTAAAGTGCGCTTAAAGGATAGTTCTTTACTAGCTTCAGAAATATGCGAGGACCTTATTTATTCTAGAGCACGTCTTCAGATGTAATGAAAGCCATATTGTAGCGGACGTACGTGTAGTGCAAACTGCGGAAAATGAACTACATACATATAAGTTACTAGCACAAAATAACATTTATGAAATACCTTAATTATAACAGAAAAACATTTTGTGCAACATTTGACTTGAAATCATCGATAAAGACTTTTATTCAATGGCTTATTTACTATCTCTATGGTTGAATTTAAATTGGAAATTATTATTCAGATTAAGGTTTCAAGGATGATGTGGTGCTGGTGCTGCATGCAAAGCAAGGTCCTCACGTCTAATCAGCTCACGAGGAGATCCACCCCCAATGTAGGATAACAAGACCACGACTTTCTAGGAAACTGTCTAGTGACAGCAATTGTCATGATCGCTGTCTGCTGACAGCAATTGTCATGATCGCTGTCTGCTGACAGCAATTGTCATGATCGCTGTCTGCTGACAGCAATTGTCATGATCGCTGTCTCCTGACAGCAATTCTCATGATCGCTCTCTGCTGACAGCATTTGTCATGATCACTGTCTGCTGACAGCAATTGTAATGATCGCTGTCTACAGACAGCAGTTGTCGCATCTGCTGTTAGAGGACAATGCTCAGGACTTGCCTCTTTACGAAGACTACACAAGGAAATACAGCGGCAAGGGACAGATACCAGAAATGGATTTGAAAATTATACTATTACTAAAGTACATTCATACTCTAAACCAAAAATACAGTACTTAAAGAACAGTACCATGCATATAGTAACGAACGAACTGGACCACATATACAGAAATTAGTGAACTGTACCATCTACATACAGTGGGGGCAAAATAATACAACACGTTGATTAAATCGCCAGATTGCACAGTTATAGACCATGTACAACTACGAAAATTGGACTATATATAAACAATAGTGTAGAAAGGTTAATAATATATCTAAAACCCACAAACATTTAATAGAAAAATATAAAGAAACATGTATAATAAATACGTGGACAAAAGTTTACAATACCCGACTTTTTTCTCGAAATTATACATGAAAATTATTGTACGATTATTCCAGAATGTTCCAATACATTCTACTATTTGGCAATCGAACTTTCGTCAGCATTCATCTTCAATAACTTGTCATTGGTACAGCAGCTCTCGTTCTAAAAGGACATAAGCATGGGTAAGAATAAGGACATCAGCCAAGATCTTCGTGAACGTTTTGTGGAGCTCCATAATGAAGGCTTGGAATATCGAAAAATAAGTGCACAACTGTGTGTTCCTATAGCCTCGGTTGGAACCATAATACGTAAGTGGAAATACCGGAATACGACTCTCAGCAAGCCTCGAACTGGCCGTCCACGGAAGATTAAGACCGTGTTGCTCGAAAATTGGTCCGAACATTAGTGCAGAGGCCTCAAACTACTCGTGAAGAATTGAAGGAGGCATCTGAGATCGAAGCCAGCAAACGCACGATCAGCAGGGCACTGCGCCGTGAAGGTCTTTTTTCCCGCACCCCTCATAAGACACTTCTCCAGAAATGTCACGTCAAGGACAGGCTGAAGTATGCCAACGACCATTTGAACAAGCCAGCAGCGTTTTGGAACTCAGTACTGTAGTCAGATGAAA
>VCRD01002360.1:45611-59829 GCA_006783055.1 Trinorchestia longiramus | reverse complement strand
GGGGCACTGCACTGTGCATGGATGGGGCACTGCACTGTGCATGGGGGCACTGCACTGTGCATGGGGGCACTGCACTGTGCATGTGGGCACTGCACTGTGCATGGGGGAACTGTACTGTGCAAGGTGTCAGCACACCACTTTTGGACACAGCCTCCGCTGTTGATCGCCATTCTTTTCCTTTTAGTAAATAGGGACTTCAATTCCTATGTATTATTAAAGCTTCACGAGGCTATCAGAATATGTTCAACCTACGGAAAAGAATGACACTAAATTCTGCCAAATGTTTAATGACTTTAGCAAGACATGAAATGAAGGGCAAAAACGATTACTCTGCTAAGTCTTGCATAATTGTTGTCGGTTAGCAGAGTACATGTTTTGGCCCTTGAAATGATAGTAGCTGTTGTAACTGATAAAAATGTGTAATTCGTTCTCAATTTAAGCAAATTATTTTACGTCTGACTAGTGGTTTATTTTCGCACGCCTATTAACTGCTACGGTTTACTTATTTAAAAACTAGTAATTTTCGTATCTGCTCATACATGAATCCTACTTTTGCACATCAAGTTCAATTATTTTATTACTATGACTAGGGTCAGAACAGTTTAAGATGACAACGCTGTATTGAAGGGACGAGTATGGAAGGAAAGTAAGTAGTCACTATTTGGTAGCTTGGCCAGCCAGGGCATGCAATGCAGATAGCAAAGGCACTACTGGAAAGAAATGAGAATTCTGGAGACGTCAATACTTCATACATGTATGTGAGAAATAAAATTTATTAACCTAATACCATAAGTACTCGAGATAATCCTAAAATATTGTAAAAGAATAAGACATGCATTGTTATTTGTTATAAACAGTAGTATTTTTTGCGATATGACGTCCTCAATTAACCTGTTTGACCTATACCACACTCGGGACAAATTTAGCGTGAAGTGTTCGAGTTCGTAGTTAAAAATACGAGTCGAGCCTGCACACCTTGACGGAGGGGTGAGGGATAATCTGACAAATAGACTATGATGCGTTTGAATAAAATATTACATTTAAAAGTTTTAAAATTAAATTAGAGTCTAAAAATGGATGCAATAGAAAACACCAACGGGTAAGAAATGAATCTAAATCTCGCAACAATTCCTCATAGCTACAAAACCCTGTGACAAGAACATAACAAAATTATGGAACTCTTGCGTATTTTAAGAAAACTACTAGAATTTGAAACTGCATTAACACAAAGTAATGTAATAAATAAGAATACGTACGGTCAAGAGGATTCTGAAATGAATGAATAATGAATGGATTCTGAAATTTAAATTTAATGCGGTCAAGAATAGCTATACTTGTTTTACCAACTTATAACTGCTCGTCAATGGGAACAACTCCGCTGTTATTCGATTTACATAGAATTAGACTATTATTAAAGTTAAGCACATATAGATATATAATGAATTATGGACGCAAATATTTTTTAGTATTAAGTTTCAACAAACTAAGGGTGAGGGATCTCTAAGTCACTAAATTAGCATGCATCATCAAATCTCATGGTTTTCAAAGGATTACACACCAGTCTTCAAATTTAGGAACTGGAATTAGTTTGGTTGAGCATGGCTAAACAAAAGTCTAATGAAAAAGGCAACTGGAACTTCAAGTGAGAAGTTGAGAGTGGGGAGTCAAGATTAAGTGAAGGGACCTGAATTTGAATATTACCTTGCGCTGTCCCGCTCACAGGCAAGAAATAGTGTCTGCTGTTGTCATTAATGAAATATTTACTTATATCCTTAAACTTATTAATTGAAAGCGTTGTGCATTTATAGAACTCGCTTCGCTCATACTGGAGAAAGACTGCCCACAGTTCCCGTAGAAGCTCCGACGGGCTCGGAAGGTGGTCGTGTTCAGATTTTTCTCCGATGAGCAAAAGTGGCAGTGGAAAAAGTGAATTGAANGTAATAAATAAGAATACGTACGGTCAAGAGGATTCTGAAATGAATGAATAATGAATGGATTCTGAAATTTAAATTTAATGCGGTCAAGAATAGCTATACTTGTTTCACCAACTTATAACTGCTCGTCAATGGGAACAACTCCGCTGTTATTCGATTTACATAGAATTAGACTATTATTAAAGTTAAGGGTGAGGGATCTCTAAGTCACTAAATTAGCATGCATCATCAAATCTCATGGCTTTCACAGGATTACACACCAGTCTTCAAATTTAGGAACTGGAATTAGTTTGGTTGAGCATGGCTAAACAAAAGTCTAATGAAAAAGGCAACTGGAACTTCAAGTGAGAAGTTGAGAGTGGGGAGTAAAGATTAAGGGAAGGGACCTGAATTTGAATATTACCTTGCGCTGTCCCGCTCACAGGCAATAAATAGTGTCTGCTGTTGTCATTAATGAATTATTTACTTATATCCTTAAACTTATTAATTGAAAGCGTTGTGCGTTTATAGAACTCGCTTCGCTCATACTGGAGAAAGACTGCCCACAGTTCCTGTAGAAGCTCCGACGGGCTCGGAAGGTGGTCGTGTTCAGATTTTTCTCCGATGAGCAAAAGTGGCAGTGGAAAAAGTGAATTGAATGTGCTGAAATGAACGATGGCACAACTTCAAACGCAGTAATATACGACAAATATTATAAAATATGTGTTTCACTAAGTAATATGGATTGAATTTAACTTCTTGAAAATTGTCAATCACTTACACACTTTGCTTAAGGCCTAGAGTAGTCTACAGAATTTATTTTTAATAAAATTGAAGGAGTTTTTGCTCACCGTGACATTTGAATGAGAAGACTAGTATATTAACAACGACACAAAACTGGAAATTCCTTTACTAAGATTAAACTTAGTTAATTCAGATACATGAGAAAAAATTACAGAAGAAAACATTGTTCAAGACTGTGATGTGCAACATTACATACGGAGCTTGATGCCGGCATAGAATCTCAAAATACCGAATTCTCGCCTAGACCCTAAGTCATCATTTACATTTCTTTAAACATAACAATTAAGGCATATGCATTTGATTGTTTAAGGCCACAGAAGTAACAAAAAAGGTCGTACACTCTATTTCAATGCACTATACAAGCTCCATTAGAAACTTTGTGTCAAGTTGACTCACGCGTGACAACAACTTGCGTACGTCGCACGCCTGCCGCTTGTGAAGTAGCTTGCTGTGCGCTCAGCAGTTCTGTGTAGTTCTGTCTTCGCTGTATACTGTAACTCTGCAGTATTATAGATATGAAGAACTATCGAATGAATTTAACTTTTTTGGGAACACAAATTAACGCTTGAAACAGATTCCACTCATGCTCTCCACATTCCAGTATTTCTTCTCTTTCTCAGATAAATTTAAACTGTTTACAATAAAAACTAAAATTTTTAAAGTTAACACAAAGCTGACAGGAACCAAAACTTGCGATGAAAATTGACGACCTCTCCCTTTTCTCCTCTCTTTCTTCCCCTTTCTCTCCCTTACCCGAGCACCCAGCGAGCTGAGAAACTGGCTGGTAACTCGAGCTGAAGCAAAGCTACTGCTCTGCTACTCAACGACTCTGCTTCTGCGACGTTTTTGCACGAGCTTAGATGGATGTACAAACTTTCAATTCAAGAGACTTTTTCTTTGTATACTATATTAAAATAGTAGAATATTAGCATTTGAATTTACAGTACTTCAGGAGCGAGAGAAGCATGAGTCCTTTTCCTCAACAGCTCACTCCTCTCTTAGAACTTCTACTCTCCTCCATGTAGAGGAGAATGATGAAATACATTATATTTTATAATTGTTATTCATTTGTTTCTAATTATAGTAATTATTATGACCAACACAGCAGTTAGGTCGAGGAAAGTAAACTGGAGCTCAGTCAAGTCCATGGCAATCACGTCAAGCAAAGTAAGGTCACACAGTCAAATCCAGCGTACATTAGCGTGGACCCCATGTCCTCATTCAGGCCAGATTTATGAAAGGCCTGCAATTGGTGGCAAGTGACGCCTTTTGGCGTAAATGAGTGAGGAATGCGACGCGTCCGCAGGTCCGGCATAGGCGGACAGAACCAAGTTAGGCAGGGCGAGGGTTTCTCCAGTTTGTCACGTTATTATTACTCAAAGTTAAACTTGGCTGGGAGTATGTTCAAGGGAACTAAGATTAGATGCTCGTGAGTTCAAATTCCTTCAGTAACATACTAACAATTGTCTTCTTATTCAGAAATGAAATATAATTATATATCCATACTGAAAACATCAATGATTTTTTGTCTCAAATTATTTAATAGAAGTGACACCTAAACTATTGGAATATTCGTCTTGGTACCTCGTTTTGTCTCAATCTTTATCATAAGTATGTGATTTTGTAACGCACTCATAGCCATTCTTGTCATCTTAGATGTGTGTGGATGACAGTGTGACTGAAATTATTTTTTTGTATCAGCCTGATGATGATATTGGTTACATTGAAACGTTGCCTTTTATACAGATGTATATTGTTTTTCGTAAAATGATGAGCAACTTTCTGAGAATTTTAGCTCATGATAAACATGACCTAAAAAGACATGAAATTAATTTCAGAAATTAGTCTTCATAGTTTTAGTAATTAAAACTTCTCAACAAAATAGAAAAATGAAGAATAGAAATGAGGATGTCACTATGCTATTGATTGAATATCAATATTGACTCAAATCTAATTTACTAAAACGTTAATAAGTTAATGGTATTATTTTTCTTTACTACAGATAGATTGATGCACTTCCAGCAATAATTTTGTCGATGAGTCTTTTGCAACATCTTACATTCGATTTCTCACTGACGTTGCAGTTTATTGTATTCAAATGCAAAAAACTCATGAGATTTTTTCGGTTTTGAAAAATGATATCACCCTTTTTGTCACATTCTCTGAGGTACATTGCAAGAGAGGAAGCTCAAGGTTACGAAATTTAAAAAATGCTCTATTTTTATCACGTAAGTCTATTTTGCATGCAGAAACGAATTTTCATCATGCATTTAAGAATTTAGTAAACTGCGAACAACGAAATTTTGTGAAGAGACTGCTTATATAGAGGAGGCTGTAATTAGACTATCGCTTGTAAATGAACTAGCTAACAATAATGGTAAAAATGCTTTAGAATTACAATATTTACGCTGCTGTTACGTTACGAAATATACCGTATTTGACGGCATATAAGACGCGACAACGAAGACGGCATATAAGATGAAGTACTGAGCGTAAGCTGGACAAGTGAGCGTCAGAGAGAAGATTAGCCTAGGCCTATGGGAGGTCTCAAGCTTCACCTACGATAAAAAGACGAAGGGTGATTTTTTGAGGCAAAATTTTGGAGAAAAATTGCATCCTATATGCCGTCAAACATGGTATTACATGAATGATACACACTGTTGCGTGCTTTTCAGCAACCCAATCAAAGTCTTAGTTTAACCCAACACTGGAAATTTACAGTTATGAATCTAGCCTCTAAAATATTTTGCCTGTCAAATTTTCATCACTGCACTTTACAAAATGCAAGGTTTTGGCAGAACAGCTGTCAGTTATCTGCAGCACGGGGATGTCGTCAGGATCCATAACTAAAACGTTGAAAAGTTGGCGGCAAGGTCTACAACTTGAGCTGTGCTCCTGTAAACGAGAGTGAGATCTGCCAAAGCGATGACGGAGTTATGCTCCTATCCTCGTAAAATCACTAGCATTCTTTTAGCCTGCAAATATTTATATTTTGAATGAACCCTATTTTATATTTTTAGGCTGTTTAAAATATTAGTTTTTATCACAGTTGACATTATAAATAGACTTTTGGTGACAATAAACGGTAACAAACGTACTGCCGGTAGCGAAGTTACCATATATGTGCTGAGTAACTATTATGGTTCGTAACTCGCATAATATATCAATATTACATAACGCTCACGTGCCCTTAATCACCGAGCTCACAAACAGGGAACTCGTGCCTCCACACGTGCTCTCTTATTTTCGTGCTCAGCAAAAAATGCACGCGACCGCACGACCATCGGAGCGAAGTGAACGAGGGTGAGCAATGACACTTGAACTCATTTTTTATAAAGAAAAGTAACGGAAAGAATTTCCCACATATCTTGAAAGTGAATCGTTTGTTCTGGTGTATGTATTAGTTATATTATGGTGGGGAGAAATATACATGAATCACAAAATGACCTGGATCTAAAATCGTCAACTGTGAATGAGTTTCAGAAGATTGACTTCTATAATTCTGACAATTATAACGTCGTGTTGACAATTCTAACTTTGCGCCTGCATAGAGCCTGGAATTGTACAGAACAGCACCACCAAATAATTGACTAGCGTCGATGCAAGAAATGCACTTGCCTGTGCGACTTGTAAGGGTCTCAACCAGCCCAAGTTTGACCAGTAAACGCGCTCCAGGGTCTGTTGAGTGGGCATCATGGGTGTCCTGAGTCTTACATAATGTAGTCAACTTCTTTAGTTATTTTAACGTGTGCGTCGTGGTTCGATGATGAGTTTCCTGCTCACATGTGAACAAATACTCGTATTACACCTACAGTCGTTCCTTGTGTTTTTGTATTCATGCAATTCACTCATTGGGTATTTTAGTAGCAACAATAGTCTTGACAATCGTGATTTTATAAAAGGCAGACAATAATGAATTGTATGACCTTAACCGTAGGACATGTTACAATTAGTACAACAAAATGCTTACCGATGACGAGCGTTAATGCAGGGTTGAACATTTTGTGGGCCTTCAACTTGAGCACTCACGCTAAATTTTACCATTAATTTATCAGCTTAATTTATTGTTCCTTAGCACTTCTGAGCAGTGTAAGTTTTGGTCTAGCGACGTGTTCGGTTAGCTTTTCGGCATACAAACATTTCAACACGGTATGTCTAAGTCAAAGCACTCAAAAGACTTGCGTTCCAATTTGTTCACTTGTATGTACATTAAGAACATTCACAATCCTTATAGTTACAGCCAAATTCTACCCCAACCAAATGAAACATAATAGATGCCATCGTGCTTTTCTAAGAGAAGGCGAACATCATTTTGAGTTTTATGAGAGTTCTATATCAAGAAAAGTAAGAGAATTCTTTTACATTATCACTCAAAGTACTTAAAATAAATTAGAAAGTACTTATACGAAACACAAATCTCTCTTTGCTAACGTGTTTTGGCTTTTGACGAGTGTTAATCAATATTTTTGTCTCCTGAACTTGAAGAATAAGTAAAAGAGTTTTTAATTGTGGTTTCTTTTCAATAACACTCTCGCACACACTGAAAATTTGTCGTGTGAGGGGTGGTTTGTCGGCAAGTTTTGAGAACAGGCACTCAATTCCGAATGCCTCTTTAACTTTATAATAGAAAAATAATTTCACATATTTTAGTAATAACTTCATTTCAACAATAACCCAGGATCCATCGTTCAGTGACAAACGTATAGGAACGAAAAAGCTTGCTTGCGTATAATTCTAAACTGCCGAAAAGCTCATTTTTTCTCGGATCCATCAGATTGCCAGTTCAAATAAACCCTGACACAAGCTTGTTTCCGGTCTAACAGTACATGAAAGAAATTAAAGTTTAAAAGTTTAGAAGTTACTATTAAATCACACAGACACGCATAAATACGTACGCATATATCAGTTGTTAGAGTCACAAGAGTTACGACATGCTGCTAACAAACTCTTTGCCATTGTTTCATATTTTTCGCAATGAGAAAACGCCCTCAAGTTCCGGGTTTTTTTTATCCGGACAGTCATCCGGATTGTCTGGATGACTGTCTCACTGCAGTAAAATATGCTCTTACGTGTAAAAATAACACATGGCAGGGCATTGCTTCACACATTGGTGGGTCGCCCCCCAAAAAATGAAAATTTAGAGTAGCATTATGCACTTGTTTTACGATGTATTTTACCGTACTTTACTTTATAAATAAATTTTTAAAAACTAGTAACCTGCTTGTAAAAAAATCAATGACATTTTTAATGAATTTCTTTCTTTCATTTACCAGTCGACTGCACCTTTATGAAAGAGTTTCCATAGTCAAAGAAAAGAAAGCTAACAGTATAATATATAGTGTATTTTATAGTAATCCGGCGCCTTCATTATCCACAATGTAATACTTAAGTTAGATGAACTGAAAATATAGAAAATCTAATCATTTAAAAAATTGTATTTTTCATACGCAAATATCATTAAAATAATTAATTCTTTATGATCCTAAATTTCAAAACGAATTTTCCCCCACCTTTCCTATACATTAGTGGCAGACACCAAAAACATTTCTTACCATACAATAAGAACATTCGTGTTATTATTTATGAATACACAATTAGTTGCATTGGTATTTGATATAGTAATGTGGTAACAATTTAATTGCAGCTCCCATAATACTTGTTAGTCTAAGATAAACACTTAACACTTTCAGCTTGTGGCAATGACGTTTTAAATCAATTTCTCCTCCTTAATTAAGCTGCGAGGGGACGGGAAGTGCATATATTAAAAAATAAATGACTACTTTATCATATAGTAATACACATCACCTAATATATGAACTGTTTAATTCATTTTCCTTTAATTCCAGGATACAGCAGTTATCAAATTCTTCAAGGAAGGGGATTGTTATCATCAAGACTAATATGCCCCTTGGAGACTGAAAATATGCCCAAAAATTTTACCAGAGTTTTTTCGTTCAATAACTAAAGTTCAATTTACTCATGTAGTCTGATAACAATTGTTTTCTGTTTCTAGTAATTAAAACACTACCGTATTCCTTGTTTTTCGGTGGGGCACCCTGTAGTAAAATAGCACAGTGTAGCGAGTCCACTGGTGTACGTGGCTTTGAACTCATGTTGAAGTAAATGTATAAAGATCATAAGCTTAACATCAAAATCTGTTAAAGGTAGATAGATAGCAAAACAAACACAGGTGGAAGGAGAAAATTTTTGTAGGCTCGTTCGTATCTCTTCACGGGGACAGTCCGTCACATTGGCGGATCACAGCACCACACGTCATGCACCTTAGTCCGACACAACACTCGAGCACCGCGACCGCCCGACTGGGAGCGAGTCAAGCGAACAACCTCAGAGAGGTGAGCGCGAAGCGACAACTTGTTTGGGACGACAAATAAATAAACAAGATCTCAAAAGCTCCTGCACTCGCACTTCTCGAGCCATTCAATGAACAATCTAAAGGAAGTTGAGCTTTACTTCAAAGGACATGTTGGGTCATGTGGGTATCATATGATGAAAAAAAGGATCACGGAGCTTCTTGTCGCAAAATAGACCTTCAAAAGGAATGTCTGCGTTTGATGCCTGACACCCTGGCACATTATTTATTTGGCTTTCTCATAAGCTTTAATGTATTCAAACACAAAAAACTGATTATGCACAAGTTAAAGTATTGACATAAACCAAAACTGTGCAGGACTGAAAGCGCAGTACGGAAAAAATTCACACAGCTGGCAAATGTGTTTCCTATCTTTGTTTGTATCCGAATGTAGAAAACACAGAAACAAAGGTTCGAAACATTCATTTCCATCTTACTCATAAGTGAAATTTCTCGATGGCTTTTAGAGACTCGTTTTTTTTAAATCCGCCTGTAGTACATATTCTAACAACTATTTGCTGTAGATTTATCCTTTACTTTGTGACACTCTTCTGTGATATATCTATGAAAATGAAGTGCATTCATCTTTTTCTCTAAATGAAAATAAGAACACATACAGCTCTAGGTTCTTACATGATATACACGGTCACGTAGTGATGATAATCGCACAAATTGAATTAATTCTACAATTGGTTGAATAGGTCACGCAAATAAAATTTTCAAGTAGAAATTTTAAGAAATTGACTCATAAATGTTCTTGAGTAGGTTCAAACGTTTAGAAAAATAGATACTAAAACGTGTGAATATTATTGTAACTAGTGTGCCTCATTTTGTTCTATTAGTACGTCCATAGCTGAAGGAGCAATGGTGCTGCAAATCAATAGCACTCATTAATATCTCTCTCTCCCACACGGCTGCTAACAGAGAGATATTTTCGCCTTCTTTACTTTTCGATATGATGAGATACGGCAATCCCCTTATCCTCCACCACCTTCCGACCAGGGGTGTCGAACGAGTGTTGTTTCCTTACTTTGCAGAACTGTTTATCCCCTCGATTTTAACATCTAGACGTTAACTGTAGTTTTCAAGTTTAAGCCTGTGTGGTGCAATGAAATAGTAATTCAAAAACTAGCATACATTTTTTCTTTCGCTATAACTCATGATGGAAACATAGTTAGGAAACCCAGAGTGACGCGCTAGAAGCAGCCGAAATGGACGCAATATGTGGTCGTCAACATCACAAATAGTCAAGGCAAAAACTGTCTCTTCGTTCACATCGCAATTAAATTTGCGTAAAGTTTAACTAGTCAGAGACATAATGCAATGCTTAACTTGGCAAATAATTATTCCGTCACTCTTCACATTAATCATAGAAGTTTTTGTCACGCTGCATAAAATCTGTGAATGAATACCCAAAATTGTTATTTGAACGCTATGAACTGATGAGCTACACATCCTGAAAGAAAAGGCATCTCAAGAAACTACGATGGCTATGGAATTTAGTTTTCAGTCTCGTGCTATTATGCTTTCAATTCTACATCCTTTTTAATTTTCATTGACTTCTACTCCTCCTTGGAAATTCAATATTTTCTTTTAATGCATTAAAATCTGGCTTGGCTTGAAAGAGTGTTTTATTATTTGATAAGAGGAGTCAGACATGCGATATTTATGTTAGAAGTAATTGAAACGCAGGAAGTTCCAAACACTCTGCAATATAAGAAATTATTTCACAAGTTCGACATTGATACAGAAAGAAATATTTATTTATACAGTGCAATGAATATAAATCTTGTACAACTCCGGTTATTTTATCAGCTTTTCAAATTATTCAAGTCCATGACATGCAAAATGTTGTCTTTTAATCCCTAACACAAAGTATCCTCGTCGTCCTCTATTTGTCTGAGTAGAACCACCAAAGATGCAAGAATGGGCAATTTTCATTATCGCTCTTAAGATTGTTGAAATTAGTCCCATCGAATTTCATGTAGATGTCCTTCGTATCGTACTACTAAGTAGTTTTGAACTATGGCTTCTACTAACTCCATTCTGAATGTCCTAAACAAGTCAGAAACAAACAAAGAACCAAATTTCCAAGCAGTTTTGTTACAAAAACAGCAGGGGCGTTCAGAACACAACTTAGACTGCGCACAGTTTATACTCGAACGTGAGTTAAGTAACCTCCGGTGTTCAATGCATGTCAAGACTTCGATGACCATCGGCCAGCAGAGGCAGCACACAGTGTACGGCTGAGTAGGTGTGAGTGATAGCGCTACTCGGCTCAACTGAAGCTGCTACACAATTGCCATGGGTCGACGATGAGATGACTCGTAGCCCTGTCAGGTATCCGACAGCGAAACCTCGGAAACGATAGAAATGATAAGCCTCTCCATTGTGTATAAAGTATGTACTAGCTTCAAACTGCAGATGCTTTACTGATACAGGGGCGTCTTACTTATTTTATTTTTTACGTAGCTACACCGCTCGTGGAAGTTGCAGACAATTTCTTAGATGTTTACGCTGGTCCCAAGGTAGATAATATGATAACGTGAGCGAAACAAATGGAAAGCCTCTCTAATAAATTCTAAGGCAACGTCCCGCCCATATGGCGGTAATATGCAGCGCTATATCGTTATATCCACACAAGTGATGGTCCTTACGAAGAATGTCTCATCTACAGGGTGTCTCAAAGAAATGTACTCACCCCTTTAACCGTTGCTAACATGCTGTCTTCTTTGTGTTGCAGGTGTGAGGTTCGAACCTTTGTGAAAATGATTAAATGTGATTAAAGAATCATGTTCGTAAAGGTTCGAACCTCACACCTGCAACACAAAGAAGACAGCATGTTAGCAACGGTTAAAGGGTGAGTACATTTTTTTGAGACACCCTGTAGTGATAATTTTAGATTAAAGGACTCATAGCTGCAGCAATCAAGATCAACAATTTGAAACTAGGAATATGTTAGTACATTAATTAGTCTTGAAAGATTCACCATATTCAGTCTGCTGGGATCCAAAGAGTCAGAGTCGACAAACAGACATTTTCACGGCTATGAAAATTAAATTCATGGTAATTCAATGCCAATGTAAACTGATTGAATCACATTGAATTGAAGCTTAATTGAAGTGAGCTGAACCCCTCACTGTAAAGCTATGAGGTTCCCAGGCACCCTCGCAGCCTGTCAGCACTACACACTTGTCCACCCCACAGTCGAGCGCGTGCTACGTCAACACGAGAAAAGGATAGAAATTACAATATTATTGATTCATTAGCATTTAATAGGTTATACATGAAATAAAGGTATGTCTTTGATATAAAAAGAATCAGAACCCAACAAAAAACGAACATTTCTTCCGTAAGAAAAGACGAGAAAAAGTTATTTTGAAGCATAAAGTGAAACATAATGTGATTCTTGAACTAAAAATTAATGCAGAAAATCAGTAAGAGAAAACATACTGCGAGATGAACGAATAAGTAAAGTTTTTAAATTTGTTGCTGTTTTTTATATTTGCCAGATACTCCACATGGCAGCCAGGTCCTGTGACGATCATGTCCCGTCGAGACAAAAAGGAGATAATACCAGACGATAATTTGATGAAGTAAAATAAGACCAAGCTAATAAAGGGTGTGGCAAAAGTCACATGATATATTTAGAATTTATGCAAAAACTACTTGAGATAGAAACTTCAGGTAAATTACAAACGAAAGAAAGGGTTTTGGAGTTTTTATTTAAATAGGATATCATCCACATGTCCACCATGTTGGTTTATGCAAATGCGCATTCTTTTCGTAACAGAATCCATCACTTTTCTTAGCATCTCGGGAGGAATGTTGCGAATCTCTTGAGAAATGTTCTCTTTCAAATGTTCCAAAGTACGAGGCCTATTAATGTATACTTTTGACTTTAAGTACCCCATAAAAAGAAATCCAAAGGGGTCAAGTTTCTACCTGAAGTTTCTATCTCAAGTGGTTTTTGCATAAATTAATTCTAAATATATCATGTGACTTTTGCCACACCCTTTACATGTATATCTCTGCAAAAAATGCAAGCATTGCAGTCGAGGTTCCCACTAAGCCATGAAGCTCACCCGCCACCACCCTCACCATGTCAGACTGAAGCTCAAGTACCGAGGCGAAGTTGTCATAGTCCATGTTCTGCTCGTCTCTAAAAAATGAGCGATAATTGCAGGGAGGACGGAATCGTTGCTCGACGTGTCCAGATAACTATGGCAACCATATCAGAAGTACGATAGTGATACCCTCTCCGACTGGGATGGTTGGGTTTGAAAATAGCAGATGTGGTCCAGCAGTTCAGTTGTTACGAGCAGATGTGCTGAATGCACTATCAGTAGCACAGGACACTTTAGAGTAGCATTATAGCATAACGTCCCATTGGCCTCGAGTTAGAATCATACCAAGTCCTAAAGAGGGATCTTCGACTGCACTCCAGGACGTTACTGGCTGGCTGTGTGGTTTCCAAACCAGTGCGGGCATACGGACAAGAGGATCTACAAAACTTTTAACAAAGCTACGCATGGAGACCCAATTTAACATCATTACGAATAAACTCGGAACCTCGCTAGGGAGTTTAAAAGTGTAAGCAACCAATTTGTAGTACTTGAAAAGCACACTGAAGAAATCAGAAAACATTGAGTATTACCCACGTAAGCCACAATGGTGTTCCAACAGTGATAGAACGAGAATCTATTACTTCCAGAGAAATATATTCAAACAAGAAAACTAGGAATTAAATATAAGAAGTAAAACCAACATATCCTGAGCTGAGAAACATACAAAAGCATTGCAGCCTGCTTAAATAAAAGGAGAAGCAGAAGACTCCCATAAGGCAAAATGTGCATTAGCTCACCGACTTTCGGATGGGCAGTAAAAAAAATAAATAAATTAACTTCATTGGTCTAGTGCAGTAGGTAGATGGTAATACAGTGGAAAGTTTAGATTACGGTGCAGTTGAAGTCACAGTAGAAGAGTTGAAGTCACGGTAGAAGAGTTGAAGTCACGGTAGAAGAGTTGAAGTCACAGTAGAAGAGTTGAAGTCACGGTAGAAGAGTTGAAGTCACGGTAGAAGAGTTGAAGTCACGGTAGAAGAGTTGAAGTCACGGTAGAAGAGTTGAAG